>BCLG01002749.1:15157-27063 GCA_001602295.1 Zoysia matrella
CGGCGTCGGCGGCCAGGAAGTGCTCGAAGCGCGGGAGCTTGACGCCCGCGATGTTGTCCTGCTGCGACCGCACGCGGAGCCTGGCCGGCCCGCCGACGGACTGCTGCACGACGTTGCGCAGCGGCGCGCCCGCGACGTAGAGCGCCTCGGCGAGCGACAGCGACGCCGCGCGCATGGTGTCGCCCATGGCCTCCTTGGCCGACACGATGCGCTTTAGGATGGCGCGGAACTGCACGGTCAGCGCGTCCGACTTCTTCTTGAGCAGCGCGTGGCCGCGGCTGGCGCCGGTCAGCCGCGCCTTCACCACGCCCAGCGTCGTCACCGTCGGCACCACGTTCAGCCGCTGCCCCGACATCCTGCTGCACCTCTTTACCTGGACCTAGGCTCTCGCCGGAGAGGATCACCTGAGCAGCTTCTTGACGGTGCTCGTATACATTGCTGTCTTGCGTTCATGCCAACGCGAGCATTGTATGATTGGGTCGATTCCAGCGTGGCCGCGTGGCGTCGCGATGGTTCAGGAGAAACTGAATACGACTGCTTCACGGGACAGGTGCACGCAGCAGGGCAAAATCTGTTCAGGCACCGGGGCTTTACAAAATTCGGCGTGTTGCCACATCAGTTCATCACGGTGACCACACTGTAGCATCGTGAAAAAAAAAACAAAAGCAAAGCTAATGAAGCTCAAGAAGTTGATCCTGGAACCATTTGAAGAAGATCCAACAACCCATCAAGCCAGAAAGAAGGTCGGCCAAGACAGGATCAGACCACCATTCTGAAACAACTGGAAGGGACAACAAGATTTATCTATCATTAACATCTGAACGACATATACTACTAGAAGTTAGTAACTAAAATCGCCTGTGATGCAGACCCATTTCCCTCTTGGATGAGTACATGGATCAAGGACTGTATATATGGACAGCATAAAAAGGATTCCAATGTGATGAAGCCTAGGCGAGGTAGCGATACAGCTTCCTGTCCGTCATGTCCCTCTCCAGGAACTCACGCTCTATAAGGGACTCGATCCTCTTCTTTATCACGACAGGGTTCGGCAGGAACCGGGGCTGCAACTGCTTCGTCACCTCCGTCATTATGGTGCTGTGATCCAGGACTCGCCTTGACTTCATGATTCTCACGATGGCGGCCTCAGTCTGCGGTTTCCTGTCTTCCTCGACTCTCTGGCGTGTCTCCAGCTTTTCAGGATCCGTCTCCTTCTGTGCCATCACAGTGCCAATCTTCACTTTGAACAGCTTGCTAGTGAACTTATCATTGACTCTGAAGCTGTCATCATCAGCAATGTCCCTACTCACCGGTTCCTTCCGCAGGACTTGCTTACCCTTCACTAGACCAAGAGACTGAAGGCATCGCTTAAGGTCAGCAGCTGGTATGGAAGTAGCCTGCTCGATCTCACGGTACGTCAAGGCATCTACTGAGTTAAACAACATGAGAACACACATCTGGTAGGTAGACACATTCAGTTCATGCTTGCTGCCATTGCCAAACGTTGCTTTGATGTCAGCATTCCCCATGTTTGTTTGCCATGTCAGTCTCCTGCCATTGTGGGTGCTAAGGTAGAAAGCCCGAAACTTCTCTGAGACAGCAAGGATTTCAGGGGGCAGGTTGCAGGTACTGCATGGTTGTGTTGGCCATGATCCAGTGGTGAGTATCTGAACAGATATCATTGGAGCGTCTGCCCTATCAGAAGAGCAAGACGCATAAAAATTCTGTGTGGTATCCTGAGATGTCTTCAGATCATTGAACATGCCCTCCAATTTTGAAGTAAACTGGTATCCACATTCTGTCTTGAGCTTAACAAGCATACTTCTTTCAGAATCATCTGAAGCTGCCTTCCCAGAAAGAAGACGCTTTGCCAAGTGTTGCTTGTAATACTTCTCAAATAGATCCTTTTCTTGCAGGTATCTAAACAGAATAATCACTTTGTCCAGGATTGTTTCAAGGTCCTCCTCACTGTCCTCTTTCAACCCTTTCCGCAGTTTGTCATCAACAAACAATGATATGAACTCAGGGGATCTGTTGTTTAAGTTGATGAAGTGCTCAAAGGAAGAATTCAAAGCATTTAAGAAGCTCTTGTCATTGATAAATGAGACTTTAATAATATTTTCATACTTGACCCTCTCATTAAGAAGCCGCTGGACAAAATCAACTGGGTCCTTTAGCCTCTCTGGATCAGTTACCAAACTTTTTCCAGTTTCCGTGATGTGAGAAGCCATCACAGATCTAATTGTTGAGTGCCCCTCAGGAATATGACTAAACAAACTGTACATCCTGGTCAGGTCTTCGTACCTATCTTCCACAAGCATATTCACAAGGCCCGAGTTCTCCATAAGAATTAACCTCTGCATCTGATTTGCTAGCATCTCTTTCACCATAACAGCGGTGATTTTCTCACTGGTTTTTATATCCATGTACTGTGAAACACGCTCCGATTCTTCACTGAGACGCCTCTGAGCCTGCTTTAGATACTCACCACATGAACAGAACTCGATGAACTGCTGTGACTCACCACTGTAGAAACTAGAAGACACTTCAAGAAATGGTCTTTCAAAATCCTCTTGATAAACAGAAGATCCCAGATCAATCAACATTTTAGTTGTACTCCTCATCAATGATCTATTTATCACCTCACCCATCCTTTCTCTATGTATGAGCTCAAGAAGTGTGACAAGCAACCTTTCCTGAATCATGGAAGACCGGACTATGGTATCTCTCCAAAGCTCCAATCCAAGATCAAATACAGGTGTCTTTTTATAACTGGGAATATAGTTCCTGTCCATGTACATCAGGATGTCCCTGATCATTGTCAATGCCTTGATATGTTCATCCCATTTTCTATGCAGCTCTTCCAAGAACAGGATACCTTGAGCTGCCTCTATTGATATGCGCATTGCTTCAAGATGTTCGCTCATGTTTTCTTTGAGTTTCTCATAGAGCTTTGGACCATGCTTGTGCAATACCAGGTTATAAGCAGTCCTGCCAATAATAAATACAATATCATATAGACCATCGACCAGGGTCTGAAAGCAGTATGATGCAACTATGGGGAAGAACTGAACACACATGAATCCTTGATTATTTCACATAGAGCATTATTTATTTTGATTTATAATGTTATATCTTCAATAAAGGTCCATACCAACAAGCACGAACCATCCAAAACTTCAAAAGGTCAGCCCTGTCTCCCATGCTGCAGCAACTAATTTTAATTTGGCAGAAGTAACATCCAAAAAAAAAAAAGTTCCTACAGCAAGTGTAAATGAACTGCTCCTCTTTTTCTGAAAGTAATTATGTAGGTCAATTTGGATTAATGTCTGCCTAATTATGTGCTTCAACCCTCACGTTTTACACACAAAAGCAATATATGCAACAGTATGATCATAGGTATTCCTAGCAGTGAGTTTTATCATAATTTGGCAGAAACTTAGTCCGCAGCGCTCATAATGCATTGTTATTTTTCTTACATGTTCAATACACTGAAAAAAAGGCAATAAATAAGGCTATTGAATAATATAATAAATCAGGCGTCAAACCGGATGTGACAAGTTGCCACTTTCTAACTCTAGATGATAGTACTCACCGGTTGGTTGATTACCCCTAATACACCGCAGCAACTGGCTAGCTGATTGACCCTAATATCAAACAACACGAGCATCCGGTCTCTATCAAAAAATAACGGTAAATATACATACAGCTATGAGAAAACATGAATATATTTAGGATCCCGATTTTATACATATGAGACAAAACCTAGAACACAAGTGTTAAAATTAATCGAGATTAGTCAACATAGGAACATCTTTACACCGTTACGCCACATGAATACAAACAAGCCCATAAAAGGATCACGGAAAAAGTAACGAAATTAGGAACCGACAATAGGCACCGCAATCAACCGCCGCCATCCGATTCATCAGCTTCACATACACGGCCACAGAAACGAACCTAATCAGGAGTACGAAACCCAAAGAACCGCGAATTCAGAGAGAAGAAAGTCGCGCGCAGTGGTTAACCTGTAGAGCTCCTCGAAGGAGAGGCCGCTGGCGTTGTGGCTGTAGATCTCCCGGATGGCGTCGTGCAGCTTCCGCCACGACCTGTCGAAGAACTTGGCGTCGGTCTCCACGCGGTGCCGGAACTGCTCGATCCTTGCGCCGCGCTTCCTGGGGGCGCCGCTCATCGTCCACCGCCGCCGTCGCTTCGGCGAGGCCCTGGGTCACTTCCGGCGAGGTGGCGGGAGGACGGGGGACCGGCCGACGGGGCGTTGAGGTTCTCGGTGGGATTTTTGCAATCGTTTGGTTAACCGTTTTGTTTTTAGGCCCATCTACCCAACAGGGCTCCAATGTTGTGCCTGATCTATTTTTGGATTCTTATAAATCCATTTCTTGTTAATCGAGAACATTAACAAGTATTTAATTAAATTGTCAATATCAACATGATTTTCAGATTGATATGTCCTATTAACAGAAATAAAAACTTATCAATATTTGATATATTTTACTCTATCCTATTTTATAAGTTGTTTTAGATCAGAATTAAAAAAATAAAAAAGTGAGATGTTTTAAAAATAAAGAAAGTATAATGGAAAAAAGAAAATGTAGTATGAAAATGAGTTATAATTTAGAGAAACTTTAAGAGTTCAGAGTCACTTATAATTTAGGACGAAGAACTTATCAACATTTATATAATATAAATAAATATTTAATTAAACTTTTAATATCGACAAGTTATAGAATAAAAATGTAAATATTAATTATCTCTAGTTTTCAACCCACTACAATATAGGAGTATATGATTCATAATTCATTGCTTCTCTTATTTTAGCGAAGACATAAAACTCATTGAATGTGATTATTTATCATTTTTTTTTATATTATCTCTCTACTTCTTTGTAAATCAGAACAGTGGATCACTTCTCATTTTTACATAAATTATTAGTTAAATACAAATTTAACTTAAACATAAAGATTATTATAAATTATTTGTGACGGATGGAGTTTTTTTTAATCGATGGTGTATTTATTTTTAATTAGACGACAAAACAAAGAACGTCTTTGATTAACGAGTGCAGACAGCGCCAGGGCGACGCACACGCATCGAGTTCTCGAAAGAACCGCGGCTGGATGGCGCCGAGGCCCCCGAGCTGGTCCGCCCGTCCCAGATCTCCGGTCACCGCCTTCTGCTTCCTCCCTGCAGCGGCGCTCCTCCTCATCGTGCTGCTCCTCCGCTGGCCGCGCATGGACTCCTACCCTCGTAAGTCTCTTCCACCTCTCTCTTCCCCCCGACGCGATTTGCTCGTCAGATGTGCCCGCCGAGTTGTGAAATCTCGCTCCTCTTTTGCTTTTCTCCGTTTGCCTCAGGCGGCGCCGCGTCCGTGCTGGCGCGACGCGCTGAGCTTTACGCGAAGATGGCGCGGGACCTCGATAAGCGAGGCGCGGCGTTCCTCAAGGGCGGCGAGACGTCGCAGTCGCTCGCGCTCTCGGACCTCTTCGACATCGCCGACGGCGCCGTCGTGCCTAAGCTCAAGGTGCAGGCTTTCTCCACCTTCTCTGATACGCTTGTCGCCTTAGTTGGTATGGCATCGCTGAATTGTGGCTTGGTGCTGGTCGCCAGGCTGCCGACCCGCCGGTGCGCGCGAACGTGCTTTACCTGGACCCGGAATTCGCTGCTGTGATATCGTGAGTGATGATTCTTTGTTAGAGTCAGTCTTCTGGGAGTGTCGGCAGCAATGAATTAGTCTTCCTTGGAAGCGACGCTAAAGGCATGCTTTATTGAGCATATATGTTTTGTGCTTGCAGGAAGGCTGTGAAGGAAGTATTTCTTCCTTATTTTGGCCAAGGTAATGTTTACTACAGTATCTGAAAAACGTAGAATTTTACAATTTCATTCAGTGGTTCGAGTGCACTAACGTTAGTGCCAATTATTTAGCTGGTATATCCTTCAGTATTTTGAGTGCTACTAAAGAGAAATGATCGGTAAAATTGCCTAGTATCCAGAATGGTTGGTTTAGATTTTTTTTTTACTTACTAAATAAGGCTTCAAATTTTTCTAGCCATATAATGTTGATTACTTGTTTCATTCATATCTTTTACTAGCAATCTGGTTTCAAAATACGAGCATGTATCACTTCAGCATGGTTCATGCGTCCCATCACTTGGAGCCCATCATAGCAACAGAAAATGAGGTAAATGTGCACTCTGATCATAATTTTTCTTAAACATGAGTAACTTTTTCTGACATGCCTTTATGTGGTATCCTTGAGATTGAAGCCGAAGTGGAGGCAGTGAAAAGAGTTACAGAGGCTGTTTGCCCACTTAGAATTGTTTTGGATCGAGTTGTTTTGACATCAACTGGTGTGCTTCTTGGCTTGTGGCAGGTTTGGATCTTCATCACATCCTGCACTCTGTTCTGTCTACAAATTGAATTCTTGGTCATCTATGTGTGTTTCATTGTTTCAAATTGAGGCTGTCTTGAATCTCATTTACTAGCATTGCAAGTTCAGAGTAAAACATGGATTATTTGATTTGGTCTGTTTAGGTTGAATCTGGTACTGATCCTGCTGAAATCCGTTCAAGATTGAGAGAAGCTCTTCCGCGAGCACCTCAAAAGCAACTGGTACAAGCAACTTGGGCTAATTTGATTCTAATACTATCCAAATTTCCATCTCAGTTCTCAAAAGATAACATAATTTAATGGAGGAATATTGTTCTTTATAAACTGATTTTAGTACCTTAAATTAGCGTTCAGGATACAATCTACTGGTATAATAAATAGCTATTTGTTACTGTTAGATAATATCATGAAATTTTGCACATTTTTAGTATATCAGCCACCTAACCTGATTTTTTTTTTGCATGACAGTATGACCCTGTTCTGCTTCACACCTCCTTTGCACGGATTCTGGGACATCCTAAGCTCTCAAAAGAGGTAACCTACTTAGAATTTAAACTTTTACCACCTGCATTTTCTCTATTTTGAGCGCCAGAAGAAATTGCTTGCATTGCAACTGTCAAAGAACTAGGTTCCCCAATACTGCCATGAAATAAGCCTAACGATTGGATTAAGGTTCTGTTCAGTTGGCTTGTAAAATATATTTTCATCATTATTTCAGCTTACAATATTTGACATCACAATATCTTGAATCACAATTTTCCAAGCTAATAGAACAGTCATACTTTCACTTAAGCATCCTTTACGCATGCCAAAAAAAATCCCTGCATTTATCACTGCTAAGTCTTTATATTTTTCTGTGTTTGATGTGTAGCTAAGTGCATCATCTTTTGATCATGTCAAGTTCTTCCATGAGCTGGTTGCTCAAGTTAACCGGAAGATTCGTGGCTTCAAGGTAGACTCCATGTTCCACTTTTTCCTTCTACCCAAAATTTCATTGTAAAATCACCTTGACTGTAAACATAGCATGCATCGGTAACCTTTTTTCTCACACCATTTCAGGCAACAATATCAGAGCTATGGTACGTCGAAGAGTACGATGTTCTTGCACTGGCACTGAATGGTAAGATGAAAGTTCGGAGGCTCCGCCTCAGGTGCAAAGGTGGCCAGGACAATGTAAGATCGTAGAGTAGGTCATGATATTAGAAAAAGGTATTAGGATAGCTATACTGGAACATTGTACGCTACACTGCTGAGTGTAATTAGTTATTTAACATAGTTTCAATTGTGAACTAAACTACATATGGCTCTCGTATTGTTAGCTCCTACCAACTAATTCTGGACGGATCCACATCCCAGTATTCAATCCATCGACCTAAACTTGAGATTGAGCTATTCTTGAAATATACATCGCACTCAACCATACAACACTGCGAAGTGCAATATGTACTTTGAAAGTGTCGTATTGATTCACAGCTCATGATGGAGATGTCAGGCTAACTAAATTCAAAATGAAGATGAACAAAAAATATATATAGCCATCCAACAAAACTTGACATTGCAATTACAGCAAGTGACATCTGATGCTAGCAAGACATGATATAGGTTGTAAAAAACAGTTGAAAAATAAGCTTCTGTTTAGTTCATTTTGAGAAGTTACTGAACTAATAAGTTGTAAAAAATAAGTAGTTTGCTGTTTGGTACATCTTTTGCTTATTTCTAAAAATAAGCTATATGTCATATTGTGAAATTTAGTTTACAACAAAAACAAACGTGTACATCAGCTGGCAGTGAATGCCAGCTTGACAGCAAGAAACAAAAGAAAAGGTGCCCGAAAAACTAGAATGAGATCATGGCAAAAAGGAAATGAAATCAAATTTACATGTTGCTATCTAGGGCTTTTTGACAGAGCTCTCAGCTTTTGAATGTGAGAAGTTCTACAAACACTGTTTTTTAAGAGAAGTAATTTTTTTTCTGATTTCTGTGACATGATTCTCTAAAATGAACTAAAAGGCTGAGAGCTAAAAAAATAATTTTTTTTAATTCTATGAAGTGATTCTCTGTCTTGATTTTAGAAATTTATCTAAAAAATTAAAAAGAATCACTTTCAGCCACAGAATACAGAATTACTTTGTAGGAGAATCAAAATATCCAAAGAATCAGAAGCTGAGAGCTTTACCAAAAAGCCTCTAAAGTACATATCGCCCAGCAAGCTTCCTAGCCTCTGATGGAACTTCCATCTTGGCTACCTCTGATGGGCTTTCTAATTTTATCAAACCATATTCAGAAATATTGAAGTTGGTAACAGCATGAACACCACAAAGCTCAATTGAACAATACAAATATTTATAGCAAAAATGCATTTAACAATGGTAGATAATAACCGCTTGTCTAAAAAAACAGGGCCGGGGCCTGTTTAAGTCCCTGAAGATCAATGTGACTAATACCCGCACTTCACTCACCAAATGTCCCATGGTAAATGTCTTTGGTGTCTCTGCTCTCCCCATTCGTACCAACTCGTGCTTGCCATTTACCATCCTTTCTTCCGCGGTCAAAAGTCACTACATGTGAGACCCTCTTTTTAGAAAGGAGCGTCTATGTGTCACTAGTACCATTCTCTGTACCGATAGTTGGTAGCACATTAAGAACAAAGTGATATTTATTACACGTACTAGCATAACGTACTACATATCCTAGTATGGTCCAACAAGCATGTCTATATTACAAATATAAGTCGACGCAGCGACTTTATTCAAACCTAACATTCCTAGGAGACTAACAACACGCCACAGGCAAACTTGAGCGAAGGGCGAGACTTCTACTCCTCATAGTCGGCATCATCCTCGTCATCTTCACCTTCTAAGCAAAAACAACAGCAAGGGGAGAGATGAGTACAAAGGTACTCAGCAAGTTCTAACGGTCGATAGGAGGGGATTCGCGAAAGCGATGCAAGGAAAGGTTTATGGTCCATATTCTGCGGAAAGCAAGTTTTTATGCTAGGCTTCGTAACAGAAAGAGTTTTTAATTAGGAGAGGAAAATGACGCAGTTATATTTTAGTAGAGTGGACCTGGAGAAGGTTTTCACTGCTTCCCACAGTTCCTCAAGTTTTAAATTAGGTACCAGTACGCTTCCATACCGGCCCTCGGCACACAGCCAACACATTTTCAAAACACGGGTACCTACACCCACTCACATAACAAGGTTGTATAGAAAATCTAATCGTAGGGTACTCGAACGTTAGCATGCCAATACCGTGACAACGGCCTATCCGAAAAGATTTTACACTCTGCAGAGGTTGTACACTGTACCCACAAGTTATGCTACTTCTGGTCAATAGAGTTGCATAACGCTTACCCCACAACGACATAGGTTTCCACAGATCCCACTCAAGACGCATCCAGGGGCTATCCGTCGGGTTTTCACTCCCAATGACGCGACGGTACATTCTCGGAGCCGGATCATGAAGATTTACCACAGTCACATCTTTTTCTGGTCCCCTACTACATCGGGTATTACCAAACCAAGGGCTATATCCGTGGGCTTACGATCCCATGACGCAGACAATTACATGGTTGAAAGCCGGGCAACGAATTATCTCACGCCCTGCTCCTAGCCTCTTGTGTCAATTCGACCTCCTAGTGGCTCGATGTGGAAAAGCCTACCCAGCGGGAATAAGTCCTGCCAAGATGTACAGGTTCTGTGGTTGCACGGGAATCACTAAGTCGAGCGCTAACAAACCGGTCCTTATATGGCAGGGGTGACGGTCTCGTCCACGGCAGGTGGACCACAGCGAAGCCTACTTACCTATCACTATCACCTCAAATGAGCCCCACCCCACGACCAGAATTAACCCTCTTCACCTAACACCAGTTCCACTACGCCCAACCCATTTTCTTTTACTCACACCACCAAACACATTTTAACGCATTTGCAAAAGAGTGATATGAGGTGTGGCGGTATGCGGTACCGCAATTTGAAGTCCTAAGCATTTCTCTAATCAAGGCACTTTTCGTTCATTGAAAGTATTCAAAGAACGTAAGTTCTATGGTTAACAAGGATGTGTCTTCGATTGGCTAACAAGGTAGTATTTATATTATTCACAGCAAGTTACTGACATAAATATAAATACTTAGAATCAATTAGGGTACTATACTACACAATGTTTAACACATTTTAAACGTAGGTAAGCATGTAGTTTCTATAAGTGCAGCAGTAAAATAGGTTCAAAGTGGTTCAAAGGGGTGTTAGGACTTGCCTTCAGCGGCGTCTTCAGGTTCTTCTTCGTACTCGGGCTCTTCAGGTTCCTCCTCGTACTCGGGCTCTTCTTCGGCTACAAACAATAGTTACAATAAGACTACCAAAGAAAACTAAGAAATTACGAAAAGAAACAATCACCAAACGAGGTATGGAGTTTGGATAGGCTAGGATGGTAGGGTTTGTGGTGATCGTTCCAACGGTAGGTTGGTGGTCATGATCGGAGCTAGGATGTGATGGTGAAGTCACTGGCAAGTGCTGTGGCGGACTGTGAAAAAGTCTGTGTGGACACGGGGTTCGACCTGTGTCCACGTCCTTTGGGCACACGGGTGTCTAGAATCGGAGATTTTTCCTGTGGAACCGTGGGCTGTAAAAGTTCGGGGTTTTCGTGGACACGTGAAAGTTCGAAGTTTTCGTGGACACGTGGAAGTTCGGAGTTTTCGTGGACACGTGGAAGTTCGGGGTTTTCGTGGACACGTGAAGGTTTGGGGTTTTCGTGGACACGTGAAGGTTTGGGGTTTCCGTGGACACGTGAAAGTTCGGGGTTTCTGTGGACACGTGAAAGTTCGGGGTTTTCGTGGACACGTGAAAGTTCGAGGTTTTCGTGGACACGTGGACACGTGACCGTGTCCGTGACCGTGGACACTTGGACACGTGAGTGTCCGTGAGGACGGGCACCGAACTAAGGACGTGTTCTAGGTCGTGGGGCCCGTGGGGTTGATTGAAATGTGTTTCACGGCCCATTGATCGGGGACCTGGGCCGAGAATATGGCGATATGTGAGTGGAGTGGCTAGAATACGCTCTGGGCGCCCTGGACACGCGCTGGTGCGCTCTGGACGCGTCCCGGACGCGCACTGGATGCGCATTGGTGCGTCTGGCGCGTTCTCGAGTGCGCCACGGCGAGCTTTACGCCAAGAACTCGTGTACTGGGCCCTCGACAGTGTGAGTAGCATGGTGGTGGTGATGTGGATGAGGATGTCGCCTGAGGAATCAGAACAGCGACGTGAACGACGTGGAGCCTGACGCGCTCTGGGCGCGCGCTCTGGCGCGCGGGGTTGCTGGGGCACGACCGCCGGCGAGGGAGGTGAGGGCCCTAGAAGGGGGTCTTGGGACCCCGGGAGTGCCGTGACGCACGCTGCCCAGCCGGGCACGGCGCCATGGCGGCCGGCGGTGCGAAGGGTGCGCCGCCTAGTAGGGGCTCCCGTGGAGGGGTCGATTGGGAGGTCTCCAAGTGGCGCGGCCAACACA
>BCLG01002749.1:27421-37825 GCA_001602295.1 Zoysia matrella
CCGGTCGGCGAGCGCATTCAAGCCGCCGCGCTTTCACTGCCGATGGGACGCTGCCGGCGTTCTAGCTGGCTAACGACGTCGATGAGTTCAAGGCGAGGTGGGACGGGCCGGGCTTGACGGCGACATACGACGCCGTCGCCGGCTCGTCCTGGCGTGCCCACGGCCGAAGCGGCCAAGTGGCGTTCACGGTCTGACCCGTGGGCGCCAAGGAAGGAAGAAGGCGCGGTCGGGCTGGGGTGCCGAAAGAAGAGAAGGGAAGTGGGCCGGCCGGGGGTTTCGGCCCACAGGGATTTTTCTACATTTTTTTTTCCAATTTGGGTCAAGATTGGTAATTTCCAAACTCCAAAGAGTACCAACGAAAATTCCAAAAGACACAAGTGAGAAGTCAGCAAAATCAAACACTTGACAAAGTAAATTTTAAATTTTTGAAATTTCCCTTTTTGCTATCTGCTCTATTTTAGTTTTCTCTTTTAAAGAAGGTTAAAGAGGCCTAAACTAGGTTCATACGAGAAGAAAAGTTTTATAAACTCCATTTTTAAATTTGATTCAAATTTTGGGATGTGACAGACCTACCCCACTTAAGTGGAATCTCGTCCTCGAGATTCGAACAGTTCTCTTCGAAGAATTGAGGAAATTCTTTCTTGAGGTCGTCTTCTCGTTCCCAAGTGGCTTCTGCCTCTGTGTGGTTGCTCCACTGTACTCGATAAAATTTGATGGCTTTACGTCAAGTTTGGCGGGTGGTCATATCCAAGATATGGGTAGGAATTTCTTGGTATCTCAAATCGGGTTGTAAATACAAATTCTCAACGGCTACTTGCTGAGCTGGCACCTTCAAACACTTCTTGAGCTGCGACACGTGAAATACTGGATGAATGTCGGATAACTCTGTCGGGAGGTCCAAACGGTAAGCTACAGTGCCCACTTTCGCAAGGATCCGATATGGTCCTATATACCTTGGTGCCAGTTTGCCACGAATCTGAAATCTTCCGGTGCCTCGAATTGGGGATACCTTAAGATACACGAAATCTCCCTTCTCGAAGGATAACTCACGTCTTCGGTTGTCAGCGTAACTTTTCTGTCGGCTTTGAGCGGTCTTGATCTTGTCCCTTACCTCTGCAACTTTCTCTTCGGCATCCCTGATAATGGCTGGCCTAAAGAGGGATCTCTCTCCAACTTCTGACCACAGTAGTGGGGTTCGGCACTTACGTTCGTACAAGGCTTCGAATGGTGCCATTTGGATGCTAGCTTGATAGCTGTTGTTGTATGAGAATTTCGCAAATGCCAAGCTACTCTCCCAATCCTTCCCATAAGTCAAAACACAGGCTCGAAGCATGTCTTCTAGTATTTGATTAACTCACTCCGTTTGACCATCCGTTTGCGGGTGATAAGCCGAGCTGAAATCCAGTTAGGTTCCTAGAAGACCGTGCAAGCTTTTCCAGAAGTGAGAGGTGAACTGAGAACCTCGGTCAGATACTATTCTCGATGGGACCCCATGTAGTTTCAAAATATTGTCTACATAGAGTTGTGCCAATTTATCTCCGGCGTACGATGCTTTCACGGGAATGAAATGGGCCACCTTTGTGAGACAATCTATTATCACCCATATCGAATCACTTCCTTTTTTGGTTCGGGCAAACCTTGGATGAAATCCGTTGATATTTCGTCCCACTTTCACATGGGCACTTTTAGTGGCTGCAGTAAACCTGCTGGTTTCTGATGTTCAGCCTTTACCCTTTTGCATATGTCGCAATGGGCTACATACCTAGCGATGTCTCTTTTCATAGCCGGCCACCAGTATTTTTGCTTTAGATCTAAATACATCTTAGTTGTACCGGGATGTATGGAATAAGCGGACTCATGGGCTTCTCTTATTAAATTTTGCTTGAGTCTTCTCGAGCTAGGAATGCAAATCCTGCCTTGGTACCATACTGTCCCTTGCTCGTCAACTCGAAATTTGGAGTCTTTGTCTGACCCCGAGTGCTCCTTAATTTTACGTAACCGAGAATCTCTGGTTTGAGCTCGTCGGATTTCAATGTCAAGAGTCAGTTGTACTGACAAGGTGTGAAGGCTGCCCGCAACGATCACATGTAGATTCAGACAGCTCATCTCTTGAAGCAGTTCTGTCTCATTAGTTAACTCTTCACTACTTTGGGGCTGTCTCTTGCGGCTTAGGGCATCAGCTACGACGTTTGCCTTCCCTGGGTGATACTGCAGTTCTAAGTCATAATCTTTTATTAGTTCTAGCCACCTTCTCAGTCTCAGATTCAGCTCCGATTGAGTGAAGATGTACTTTAGGCTCTTGTGATCCGTGAAGATCCTACACTTGTTCCCAATAAGAGTGCCTCCAAATCTTCAAAGCATGAACCACTGCCGCAAGTTCGAGGTCATGAGTTGGATAATTTTTCTCATGCTTTTTTAACTGTCAGGATGCATAAGCTACTACCCGACCCTCTTGCATCAGTACACATCCCAAGCCTTGTCGGGAGGCATCACAGTATATAACAAAATCTTTGTATTATGTCGGGTAGTATAAGCACTGGGGCTGAGGTGAGCAATGTCTTCAAGGTTTAAAAGTTGTGCTCACAGTTTTCAGTCCACGTGAACTTCTTATCCTTCTTGGTCAGTTCAGTCATGGGCTTTGCAATTTTTGAGAAGTCCTTGATAAACCTGCGGTAATAACCTGCTAACCCTAGAAAACTTCTAACCTCTGTGGCATTGGTGGGCTGTTTCCACTCCATAACAGCTTCTACCTTGGCTAGATCAACTTTTATCCCTTCAGCTGACACAATGTGCCCTAGAAAGGCAACCTCTTGCAGCCAAAACTCACATTTACTATATTTCGCATTCAATCTATGCCTCCTCAATCTTTCCAATATCACTCTCAGATGTGCTTCATGCTCACTCTCGCTTCGGGAGTAGATAAGTATGTCGTCAATGAATACGACCACAAACTTATCTAGCTCTTCCATGAACATTTTATTCATTAGATTTATGAAGTAGACAGGAGCATTGGTCAGTCCAAACGGCATTACCGTAAATTCGTACTGACCATATCGAGTGACAAAAGCAATTTTCTTGATATCACTCTCTCTGATCTTTAGTTGATAGTACCCTGATCTCAAGTCAATTTTTGAGAAGTACTTGGCTCCCTTCAGTTGGTCAAAGAGATCATCTATCCTGGGTAGTGGGTACTTGTTTTTAATAGTGACTTCATTTAGTGCTCGATAATCAATGCACATTCTTAGGTTGCCATCCTTCTTTTTCACGAATAGCACTGTTGCACCCCAAGGTGACGCACTTGGGCGGATGTATCCCCTCTTGTAACTCTGCTAACTGTTCTTTCAACTCAGACAATTCATCAACGACCATCCGGTACGGTCTTTTAGCTATTGGTGTCGCACCAGGGACCAAGTGGATGAGGAATTCGACGTCGGTCCGGTGGCATTCCTGGTAGCTCTTCCAGAAAGACATCTGCATAATCTTTTACTGCAGGTACCTCTTCTAGGGAAGTGGCTTCTGTGCTGAATACTAAAGGTCCGACCTTTCGGTCTCTTGGCTGACATGTAACAGCAATGCCCTTGTGGTTTATGGCTGTCACCACGCGCTCTGAGCAGTATATAACTCCTTTGTGGCGCTTCAACCAATCCATGCCCAAAATGACATCTATACCCTCAGATTGAATGACTATTAGATCTACGATAAACTCTACCCCACTTAAGTGAATTCTGACTCCTATGCAACCCAAACTGCACTTTATAGTGGCTCTCGGTGACTTTATTAGCATGGGAGCCCTAAGTAAAACCATTGGCAATTTTCCTTCTTTCACAAACTTTGAGGAAGCAAACGAATGCGAAGCGCCGGAATCGAATAAAACAGTTGCAAGAGTGGAGTGTATGAGGTACTCACCGAGTACCACCTCGGGTGCTTCCTCTGCGGTTTCAGCGTCGACGTGGTTCACCCGCCCATGTCCGTACTGTGGTGTCCTCCGAGTAGGTGCAGCTGTCCTTGATGCGCCACGAGATGCTCCTGACATTGTAGGTCGTGCCCGTGAGTACGCAGGAGCTACTGCAGGCTGTCGATTCATGGGACAGTTTGCAACCAAATGCCTTGGACTGTGGCAGTTGAAACATGTCTGCAGTGCATTTGAAGCTTGACTCACACTGGGATTATTACGTGGTGTGAGTGGACGTGGTGGTTGGCGAACTGCTTGTGTAGACTGTTGTGGCTGTGGAACAGTTGGAGTGCGATACTGCATGGTGGGAGGATACAACGGCTTCTGAAATTTATTGAACCTTGGTCGCTGTCTCTTCTCAAGTTGCCATGACTTCTTGGCCTAGAACTTACGCTTTCTTTCCCCGTCCAATCCAGCGCGAGCTCTTTCCAGGAGGATAGCCTTGTTCATCATGGTGTTGAAGTCCAGAAAAGTGTGGGTCACGAGCTGAGCTTGCATGACATGACTCAGCCCATCCAGAAAACGTTGCTGCTTTTTCTGATCAGTGTCCACCTCTCCTGGGGCATAACGGGCCTGTTTCATGAACTTATTAATATATTGATTTACCGTCATAGCCCCTTGCTTCAAAGCTCAAAATTCATCAGCTTTCATCTTCATGGTGCCAGCCGAAATGTGGTAGGCTCTAAATGCTTGTTGAAACTCATTCCAAGTTATGGTGGTAGGATCAACAGTGGCTTCGCGATAGTTGTCCCACCACTCACCGGCTGCTCCAAATAATTGATGGGCAACTAGCATCACTTTTTCCTGATCGTCGGCTGCCACGATGTCAAGCTTTTTGTTGATATCACGCAACCAATCGTCGACTGCAAGTGGCTCATCATCCGTGCTGTCAAAAGTAGGGGGTCGAAGTCTCATGAACTTTGACATCCGGTTCTGCGAGTTCGAACCTTCTCGCTGTCCCATGCCTTGTGCTAACGTGAGTAACACCTGGGTTTGCGTTGCCAATACGTCAGCGAGGGTGGCGGGCGGTAAGGGAAGTTCTTCTCCTCTCGCCACTGGGACTCCATCTCCAGTCATGACTCGAGATGGGGCTTGTGCAGCCCCTTGGGCGCCGACTCCGACAGCAGCAATACCAGCCGCATTACCGACAGTCGCTGGGCCAGAGTGCGCCACCTCATTCTCTCCGTGGTGACTAGACTGGGCCTCATCCACACGTGCCTGTCACGAGGCGCTGGGAGCTGGTGCAGCAGAGCGACGCGGATTAGAGGGCAACCCTCCTCTCTTGACCACTCTCCCTCTCGGAGGTTGCACAACCCGTTCACCATTATTTATGTCGTTCAAGTTGCGCTCGCGAACCTGGCGCTCTTGGACGCGGGCTGATTTCCTTGGCGCCATTTTATCAAAGGCAAAATAAAACAGTGGAGTTAGATGCTAGTGTAAATATGCGTTATTAGTAAACTTTCAGTTCTTAGGTTTTGATAAACAGCACACATACAATCATTCAAAGAACAGTACGAAGCAAGTCAAACATAGCACACAACCATGGTTATATTACAAAAGATAACGAGTCACGACTAGATGTTCAGGGCATGCAACTACAGGATTACAGTATGGGAGTCAGTCCTTTTTACAACTGAAAATCCGTCATCAAAAGACAACGTCATCCACCACTACGACAGTGGGCCTCCCTAGGTACATTAGTAGATACAAAAGAGTAGCTATCAGTTAGCAGCTACGACTGCTCGAAACTTGATGCCGGCATCCACCATAGTTCGGCATCCAGCAGCGATGTTGTCCTACTAAGCGTTGCCGCGGGGCTGCGGCAAACCTACGTCTACCAAAGGCTTCACCTCCGTGGCCAAAATGCCGACTCCGCGGGGAGTCTGTGCGCGGCCTGAGGTAGTCCCAACAATCTCCATGCTAGAGTCGAGCACAGCCTCCTCCTCCATGGGCTCGTTGGTGTCGTGAGAGGGGGTGTGGTCGCCCGAGCTGAGGGCGCGGGAGAGGTACCCCCCACGGCTGCAACCCTCACCGTCCTTGAGCCGTGGAAGCTGTGCCACCCGCGTGTAGATGGCGTCACGGGTGGCCGAGTCCAACACCGAGGCGTGTGGCGGCACAGACAGTCTCCCGTCGAAGAGGCGCACTAAACAATGCTTGCGGGGCGTAGTCTTTATGCGGGCTCCCCGTCGAATGGAAGCGCTCTCCTCGAACGTAGGAGAGTCACGGAGTCTCCCCATCAGTGACGCTGCAATCCCGGGTACGCTCTTCCTCGCGGTGCGGCGAGTAGGAGGGTACGAAGATCGCAACTAACATCGCAGTGCCTCCAACTCTCGCTGGTGGGCTGCATGCTGGTCGGAGAGGTTCTTCTTCAGGCTCTCCTCTAATGCTCGAGCTGAGGTGAGTGCGGCACAGGCTGTACTGAGCTAAAACAGTGTCGTGTCGCGCTGTCCCTGGGCGTCACTGAGCTGCGACTGCAGCTCGTCACGCTGCATCTGTACCGTGTCCCTCTAGGAACTAGCAGTTCCCAGCTGTCCTTGCAAAATGGTGACCTGCCCCTCGGCAGTGAAAGCGCGAAGAGACTGCGCTATCCACTGGCCTCGAAGCACCTCGCAGAAACGGTGCTGCGCTATCAAGTACAGTGCCGTCTCCACAAGGGTGGGGTCCTCCACGGTCCTGGTGGGTCCTCCAAGCGTGCCCATACAGTGCACCCATGTCGGGTCGCCAGTGGCAAGTACCAGAAAGTAGCACACCGGCATGGCTCCAGTGACGTCGAGGTTCACCATGCACATGTGAAGTAGGGTCTCGCGCGCGGCAGCCTGCAAAGCGAAGTCGAAAGTGGGGCCGGTGGTCAATGACGACCACGTCGGCAACGGGTACGCCACGAGCCGAGTCTCCACCTCGTGTAAGGTGTACTCGTCGGACTCCAGGCACCTCCAGCGGTAGGACACCGGTGTGGTGTACCCAAACCGCGCAAGAGTACAAGCAAGGATCACAAGATACCCGTCGGTCCCACTCGCCTCAGGGCCAAGTAAGGTCCATCCATCGGAGGCCATCTGCAAGAGATAGTAAAAGGATCAGTAACTAAATAGACAATATACAGCATATATACAAGGTACACAAGCAAAATAAGCGCGTGTGGGCATGAGTCCCACTAGAACGTAGTTTTACTAAAAAAAAACATATCATTCTAACCGTATGCTGTCACGTCTCGCAACCTAAGGTCTTGTCCTACAGTCAAGTACGACTCTAATACCACTCTGTGAGACTTCTTTTTTAGAAAAGAGCGTCTATGTGTCACTAATACTATTCCCTAAACCGGTAGTTGATACGCACATTAAGAACAAGGTGATATTTATAACACGTACTAATACAATATACTACATATCCTAGTATGGTCCAACAAACATGTCTATATTACAAACATAAGTCGACGCAGCGACTTTATTCAAACCTAACATTTCTAGGAGACTAACAACACGCCAGAGGCAAACTTGAGCGAAGAGCGAGACTTCTACTCCTCATAGTCAGCATCATCCTCGTCATCTTTATCTTCTGAGCAAAAACAACAGCAACAGGAGAGGTAAGTACAAAGGTACACAGCAAGTCCTAACGGTCAATAGGAGGGGATTCGCAGAAGCGATGCAAGGAAAAGTTTATGGTCTATATTCTGCGGAAAAGTTTTTACGCTAGGCTTCCTAACAGAAAGAGAGTTTTTAATTAGAAGAGGAAAATGACGCAGTTATATTTTAGTAGAGTGGACCCGAGAAAGCATACACTGTAGGTACAGTGTACAACCTCTGCAAAGTGAAAAATCTTTTCAAATAAGTCGTTGTCACGGTATTGGCATGCTAATATTCGTGTAGCCTATAATTAGATTTTTTTTATACAACCTTGTTGTGTGAGTGGGTGTAGATACCTGTGTTTTGAAAATGTGTTGGCTGTATGACTAGGGGCCAGTATGGAAGCGTACTGGTGCCCAATTTAAAACTTGAGAAACTGTGAGAAGCAGTGAAAACCTTCCCCAAGTCCACTCTACTAAAATATAACTGCGTCATTTTCCTCTCCTAATTAAAAACTCTCTTTCTGTTAGGAAGTCTAGCGTAAAAACTTGCTTTTCGTAGAATATGAACCATAAACTTTTCCTTGCATCGCTTTCGCGAATCTTCTCCTATCGACCATTATGACTTGCTGAGTACCTTTGTACTTACTCCTCCCTTTGTTGTTGTTTTTGCTCAAAAGATAAAGATGACGAGGATGATGCCGACTGTGAGTAAAAGTCTTGCCCTTCGCTCAAATTTGCCTGTGACGTGTTATTAGTCTCCTAAAAATGTTATGTTTGAATAAAGTCGCTGCGTCGATTTATGTTTGTAATATAGACATGCTTGTTGAATCATATTAGAATATGTAGTATATTGTATTAGTACATTGTACTAGTACATATAATAAATATCACCTTGTTCTTAATGTACGTATCAACTACCGGTCCAAAACTAGTGACACATAAATACTCCTTTCTAAAAAGGGGTATCACACTACAAAGTTACAAATCAGATTTCCTTAACTGAAGCAGTCCATATATAGAAAAACGATTATTTTTCAAGCAAGACCGATGATTATTTGATTTTAGCAAAGCAGAGAGCAAGCCAACAACAACATCACCTTGGAACAGTTCCCGCACATGCGTATCCTGGTGCGATGTAGTTGAATTATACTCGCTCCATTCCTTTCTAAATATGATGGACGAATAATTAAAATTAATAATAAATATCAACGGTGATAACAATTTATGAACAGAGAAACTGCTCCGCATTAGTTACTATTCCTCATCATGCTACAGTGCTATCCGCGGTAACCGCAGATCCAGTGTTGCACCGTGGAAGTCTTCCTGACTGTTAGACTACCAGCTGATTCTCTGACTGCCCAATCAGATCCGGGCCTTGACCTCGAACTACAGTGCTCCCTGATGCTTTGCCATGATCTTCCATGCTGATCTATAACATTTTAAGGCTCGATGAAGATTATTAATTTTATGTTTGACGATGCTATAAAGAACAAAGTACATAACATGCATGATAGAAGACGACTTTATCGGACCCTTAGGTCCACGCGGAGGATCGGATGGCTTGCACAGGAAGCATGGTGAGGAATTACGGCTGGCACTATCGACCACAACGTATTTTACCTGCTTCGGTATTAAGGGTGGGCTCCATGAGCAGTAGGTAATATAGTTGTTTCGACTGCCACAATGCTTATTGCTACTAGCAGGTATAAGGTGGACTCCATTCAAAGGTATTCTGACAGATAGTGTACAAATATTATATTCTATTTGCTTGTTGTCGGTCATAGCGTTGTGACACGGTTTTAACTAATACCCGGTTGCACAATGCTTACAACCGGTAGCAAACAATATTTTAGTTCTTACTGCCGGCACACATTGTGGTCGCCCTAAAAGCCTCATCCAAGACAAAAGTAACGGTCATGTTAGCAATAGGCACGGGTAACCTCAGTTTTAATACTATTCTATGCATTTTGGGTTTGGTTAAATTCAAATTCTTTTAACTTTTGCTAATAATATCTCAAAAATTAAATTATTTCTAATATAAAAATATATATTTTAATGAAATTCGTTTTATGAATTAAAAAATATAATTTTTATATAATAAAATATTATCAATTCTTTATTATTAATGATTCAAAGTGATAAAAATTTAATTTTGAGTACTCATTTTTGACTCATAACAACTCTAATTGTAAACCTCAACCTGTTGGACTATAAAAGGTACCCCGCGGAAGACACAAAGGCACTTCTTCTATTCCCTCCGAGAGAACATTTAGTGGTCACTCAGGCACTACAGTCATTGCACAACACATTGAATAAAGAGTTGTTATCCTTCGGTCACTACTAGAAAAACCATCTGTGCAGCGGTTCTAAAAGCAGAAGGAAATTCCGCCGTTATTTTTTAGCCTGTAAAAATACCTATTTATTCACGTAATAAAAAACGAATCGTATGTATTTGCATTAGATCTTTCTAATGCAGCCGGATTGCTAAGAGCACCGCTGCACCGAGTATTTTTCAAAATAAAAAAAAAGAAGCCCGGAGCCGCTCGCCACCACCGCCCGCCAGACGCTATGCGCTGCCGCCTGACACCCACCAGATCTGACCAGAGAGAGGGAGGAATGAGCGGCTCACCGGCGGAGGAGAGAACAGCGCGACGCGGCTCACCGGCGGAGGAGAAGACGGCGCGGCGCGGCTCACCGGTGTCGTCAAGGGTGGTGCCGCCGCCACGGGCCGCCACGCTCTAGATCTGCGGGAGTCCGTACCGCCATCCCGGCCAGGTGCGTCGAAGCCCGGATCGAGGTGCCGTGCCGCCATTGTAGTCGTCGTCGTCCGTGCCGCGTCGCCCGTCGTCGTCGTCATCCCCAGCGCCTGCCGAGCCGAGGGTAGGATGCG
>BCLG01002749.1:46538-68365 GCA_001602295.1 Zoysia matrella
GCTAACGGTACGGTCTAAAGTAAAATATCAACTTAAAAAAATAATATATTAATATTAAAATTTAAAGTTTTTTATTCTTCACCATAAAAAGTTAAATACAAACTAATCATTCAAAATTTACATACATCATATCTAAAATTTGATGCGCTTTAAAAATTTCTGAACAAATATAAGTACATTCTCTTTACGCTCATTATTTTGGTACTTCAATAATTGTAGCAGAAATTTAATCCTGAGTATATTCTTTTTCTGCACATGTATCAATATGCATTATAGTCAGAATAACACATTTCTTTTAATATGTATAAAAATAGTAAAGAATAAAAAAACTCGTAATAGGAATTTAATTGACTATGTTTTTCCATCGCAAGCATATATAAAGTTCATAACCAAATAGTCTATGAGACACCTAGAAGAAAATAAATTTTTGATAAATGCATGTATGGCAACTACTGTTGAATATATAATAATATTAATATTACAAGTTCTATTTAGATATACCAGTCTTTTGTTTCTGGAACACATGATGACAATAATTAGCGCCAAACACAGATATCATCATCCCATGTAGAGCTAGTTTTTCCATGGCAAGGTGCAAATTATTCACGAGATAATGTAATCTGTGACTATAGTAATTAAAGAGCTAGATTAAGGTTATGAGAGCGGTTGGGTATATGCCCTAGGTCCAGTATAGTGATAGATCTAGCCTTTCTGTGTGGGAGAACCATCCAAAACACTGGACGGCTCGTCTAGAATCGATCTCGATGATATTGAACAACAATACTTAAATAATATAACACGAGTGATATTATAAAATATAGAAATCGCTTAAAGTCTTACAATAAGTTAAGTTTCTTATAAGGAAGGAGGTGAAAAAAGAGTTTTTAAAATGGTGCGGAAGCGAATACAGACACACGACGGTTTCCTTATTCCGAGACATATCTCTCACTAAGACATGCTCCACTCCTCGCGACCGGAGTTCGGTGAGGAAAGAACCGGTTTATAGGACCAATTCGCAGGAGCCTCACCTTCTCACACTCTTTAGTCACAACAGCTACACCAACTACCTTCAGAACACACAACAAAAAGAGAAAACAACAAACCGTGAGTATTAATTACTCAGCAAGACTTACCTGTTAAAATTGGCCAACTACAGCTGACTCTTAAGCATAAGAGGCTGACTCAGAGGGATAGCTATTTGCATAAAACATAGCACTATTAGTAGATCCTTACTCCTAATTATGAGAAGCTGACTCAGAGGGATGACTATTTGCATAAAATATAGCACTATCAGTGAATCTTTACTTTCAACTTTTAACAGTAATTTAAGTTCACAGAAATGTAAATTTAATTTGCACTGTAAACTAGAGCAAGCATGGTTGCCAAGCAATTAAATATAACTAAGCAAACAAATCATGTTATTATTGTTATTAGTTTAGTTGTTATTACGACATGATGCAGTGAACAATCGGTACTCGTTACTGTGAGAGACAGCAATTATAATCGATTTACACCAGCTGATAAAACCAAAATAGCACGACGTACACACACTCCCAAAGAGTCACGTACGGCAACCTTTCACGTCGATATCATAGAGGCCGATACAGTTCTCACCCCTCCCGAGTACACGTCCTCCACGGGATACCACACATCGAGACTATCTATAGTTAGCCCGTGTATCCTCTCAATATCATCACTAGAAAGGGGTGGGTTGTCGTCCAATCAATACGATAGTTGAGTTACGTCGGTTTACTAGACCCATTACATTACACTAGTATGCTTTAGGTATGTTCAAACTTCCTCAACAGGGTCAAGCTCAGATCGGTCCTTAACCGATATAGACAAGGCCACCACACTCTGCCCACGAGTCCACACAGAAAATGTGCCTCTGTGCCTTTCTATTCTCTGCCCAATCTCAGATTTAAAAATTGTGATAAAGAGACTAGAGTAACAGTCTATATCTCGCGAGTGAGGTTTTTCATTCACTCACTTTTACCGTCAAAGAGAACTTAGCCTAGCTCGAGTTATCTGTACCAATATACACTAAACATAGGTAATTGGCACTATTATGCATTTTATGATTTTCAAACAATTCCTATAACGTAATGCGCAGTACAATAAGTATACAGTACATAGTGATAAATTAAAATAGTTTAAAATAGAGTAAATACACTGAGGTTTGCCTTCGGTTTGTTGAGGGTTAGCACAAACAAGAGAACGATATTTAGCGGCAGACGACTCCGAAGCAACTAGACTAAGTTGCTGGCCTTCTCCAACGATTTCTAAATGTATGAGGTAATTAATTTAATTAATAGAGCTACTTTCTAGGGCTGAAATGCAATTTTGAAAGTTTTAAAATATTCTACATATTTCAAGGATTCCAACGGTATATTATTTGTAATTTTTGGAGCTAAGATGAATTTTATACGATTTTTAGAAGATAAAATTAATTTCTAGACAATTAATAATTGATTTTGCAAAATAGATAATAATTTTCGGCCTATTGGGCCGCACTCGCGTGCGGCTGGCCCCACAGAAAACTGGGCCACTTTGGCCTGGCCGGCTTGGCCAGATGGGCCGTGAAACGTCAGCCCAGTAGCGCGGCCAAAGAAGGCCCGCGTTGGCGCGTGGCCGAGGCACGGCCCAGGTGCGGAGCGCAGGCAGCCGGCAATGGCAGCCTCGCCGGTGTGCGGCTCACCAGAATGTCGTTGCCGACGGCTAGGCGTAGGGTGGCGAGCACCAAAACGACCCTTGGCTCGACGACAACCCGATGGTGGTGTCGGAGGGGCGAGTCCCTCACCGGAGCAGGCGGTCAGCGACGAGTGGCGGCGGGACGAAGTTCGGCAGTGCCGTACGGGCTCTACGGTGGACGAAACTTCGAACGGCTTTCTCCTAGAGAAGCTCGGCGTCAAGGTTTTCGTCGACGAAGATGCTCCAGATAGAGAGAAAACTGAAATCGAAGAAAAATGGAAGATTCTCACCGGATTCCCACGGATTTGGCCGGAGTTCGGCAGGCTGCTCCCAAGACTCGAAAATTGGGGAAACTTCGAAATCCACTCGTTCTAGAGAGGGAGAAGAAAAACCGGTGCGCGAGGGAGCTCGAGCAGCGGAGGGAGCGGGACACGTCGAGGAGAGCGTGGCATCCATGCGTGAGGAAGGTGCGGAGAGCTCGGCACCTGTGCGGCTGCGCTGGCAGCCGGAGGTAGGAGGAGAGGGAGCAATGAGGCTGACAGACGGGGCCCACTCCCGTTTTTATTTTTCCGAATTTCTCCGATTTCTAGAACTGTTCTCTGCTTTTAATCCTAAATGCATACTTTCTGAGCTCTAAAAATTTTGAAATTTTTCAGGACGGTAAATCTTTTGAAAAGGAACAACTGTTGTTTTGGAGTCAAGTTCAAAATCGAAATAGATAAAATGTTATTAAATTTCAAAGACAGGCAACCTTTTAGAGCAAAATAATTTTTTTAGAGCCTTTAAACCTGAAATAAAATTTTAAGGAAACCTCAAAAAAATTCAAGTAGCTATAAGAGCTTTCAAAAGAGAATTTGAAACTTTTGAACTCACATTTTTAAATACAAACTAATTTCTGAAACTGGCTTGAATTTGATTTTAAATTTGGTTGAGCTCGGATTTCAAACATAAATAAGGTAGCTTATCTATTTCTAACACACGAAGTGTTACATTCTGTCAACTGAGAAAACATAAAATGGTCATAAAAGCATTGGCAATAGAATCTGCAATTATTTTTTTCATGTAAGTGACAAATGACGTGCAATCATAATTCATAAAACAATTAAGAAAATAAAAAAGAACAAGTATTACCATACAATTGTTTCTCTGTTCTCCACACCAACAGGCAAATTACCGATGCTCTATATATGAGGCACCTATTTTTCTATGTTCTTCACATCTACAGGCGGATGTTGATACTCGTATATGTGAGACACCGTATTTCTGTTCTCCACACCGATTCACAGCTCGCTCAGGAGCTTTATGTGCTACAGTTTGCTCACCATGGGCTATCGATGCGGGAAGAACGAGTCCGGACTTCGTCGTGTGGTGGTGCTCTGGCAACTGGGGCGTCGTGCGTGTTGGGATGGTATTGGCAAGGTGTGGCAGTAGCCTCGCGGCCTGGCGTGTGCGCGCGCCGCCTCTCTTGAGGAGCAGCTTTGTTTATATAGGCCTCGCCTGTCTCGTGAGGAGCAGCTTTGTTTATCTAGCCTCTGAAGATTAATCGCATGGATGTGTTTGTTATGATCAGAACGATGCATATGGCTGCGCGACTTTGTTGCATACGACGGTAGAAGGATTAGTTGCGTGCATGCGTGCGATTTGTTGCGATTGATTCTACCCAAGCAAAAGCTGTTTCTCATCCAACGTGAAGTTTGTTTACGAGTTTGTTCTGCGCAATACCGGCAGGGAATTTGTTTCGGGCTTTGAATTTAGGCTGGCATCGGCATTGGATCAAGCGATCAGGTTGTTTAAATCTCGTATAACCTGCATGCTTGTGCTGTATATTCCCCTATTCTCACTGACAGAATCGGTCGGGATAATAATGGTAAGAGTCAAATAAAACTTTATTAGCCTTCTTTATCTCCGGCCAATGCAAAACATTTCACAAAGTTTGTAGTTTGTTACAATTGGCCGGATCGTTTTGACCTCGTATGAATCTTTTCTTTATTTTCCTCGTCAACAGACAGCCACAGAACCAACTACTTAAATAAATTTGTTTTGTTTTTCAACAATTTCTTTGATCTCATATTTTTTTAGTAGTTGTATTTTGTTAACTACTAATAGTTTTTGTGGAATTTGTATAGGATATATATAAAGAGATTTTATTTGTCAGATTTGTAAGAAGAGATAATTCTAAGTGTATTTTTTTTGCATGTAGTCTAACTCATCTTTATTGCAAATATTTTATCGTGTGTACATAAAAAAGAAAAACTATGTTTTTTAAAGTAGAGAATTTGACAAATAAAATTTTTTCAGAGACACTACTTACAAATCTAATAGATGAACTTTTCTAGATCTATCAAATCTTAGACTCACACAAACTATTATTAGTTAACAAAACACAATTACTTAAAATAAATATATGAGATTCAAATAAAGTTATTAAAAAACAAAACAAATTCATTTTAATATTAATATATTTTTTGATAAGTTAATATTTTTTTTAAACTGTACCATTAGCATAGACATTAGGACTAGTTAGATAAGTTTACCAGTAGAGGAGCTCTGACCTATAAATTTAAAATTTTAAAGATCATTTTTTGAAAATTATTGAAGGAATATATATATATATATAATTTAGGTCACCCTCAAAAGTGATTTATGGTCTTCTATCTCTGGCAAAGCAGGACTTCACAGTAATTGGATAATAATTTCAGACCAATCGATTCAATTTTTATAATCTAATAGCATATCATAAATTTTAAAAATTATAATAGCATGTACTCTATCCCAATTTACTAATATCATATCCTTTTCGAATTTTTCTTATTTACTTTTCATCATCGCATCTTAATGCATTTTTCTATATTTTTGATACATTAGTATCTAGAGTATTTTCTTGCGTGAATTTAATATATGCTGGTATAATTTTGTAAATTTTAAAATATATTATTTATAGGTTAATAACAGATGAAACTTTATAAATAAATAATATATAAGCTCGAATTGTATATTTTAAATTTTACAAAATTGTAATAGTATGTATCAAATTAATCTTTCTTTTTACCCTACGCCACCCGGTCCCAGAAAAATTAATCCCAGAAAAAAAAATCTCATCTCTTTCTTCCTCTTCCCGATCGAGCAGCCAGAGTAACAGCGCGCTTCGCCGCCCCTACGCCGCCCGGTCCCGTCCTACCCGTCCCGTGCCGCCGACCGGCGCCGCTCCGTCCCGAGCAGCTGCCCTGCCCCGCTCCGAGCCGCCGCGCCCCAGCCTCCTCGCCCCGCGCGCCGCCACCCCGTCCCGCGTGCCTTCACGATCTGCTCTTCCCCGCGCCCCTAATCGAGGTAAAACAGTACTGTTAGGTAGGGCGACCGCCCTACCTTGCCCTATTGCTAGATCCGCCTCTCATGTAATCCATCCACAGGACATCTTGAACAACTGGATTTGGAGGGGTACAGACCTGAACCGGAGGCGGTGGTAGCTGAAAGGTCTGGAGAGATGTACCGTGGTGGTCTTGACCGCTTCAAGAAGGCGCAAACATTGGAGCCCTTCTCGGTTAAGTCTGGGTCAGGCACCACGAATGCACCTGCAGCTGCAAGAACAGCTAAAGGGTCACTGGCTCCATTGACAGTGTCACAGAATTCCAATTTGGTTCAGGTTGAGAACCACCAAAGTCCACAAGACACCAGCTCAAGGGTGGTGGGGCAAGATGCTGGTGCTTCCAGCCACGTTGGTACACAGTTCGGTGGAGGACAGTCAACATGGCAACCTCCAGACTGGGCAATGGAGCCACGCCCTGGGGTTTACTATCTTGATGTGTTGAAGGATGGAGAAGTCATTGATAGGATCAATCTGGACAAGAGGAGACATTTATTTGGGAGACAGGTGCCTGCTTGTGATTTCGTCTTGGACCATCAGTCTGTGTCGCGTCAGCATGCTGCGGTTATTCCACACAGGAATGGAAGGTTAAAATTCTCATGTTCAACCACTTGTAATTGTACTTTATGTTTTCATGTATTTGCAATGTTCAAAAAAGCCGAGGAACTAAGAGAGCAGTTGGGCATCGCCTAACGCCAATGCGTTCCTAAGTGGTCCTAGGCGTTTCTAAGCGTTTGTACTTTTGGCCACAAAATTATTCAAAAAATGGAGGGAAAATGCTTAATTAGCAGCTTAGTTGAAAGCGAAGCCGTGGAGCTCCACCTAGCACCTAGGCGGCCTCTTTTTTAAACAATAGCATGCAGCTTCTTTTAGCATATATATGATCCCTGAAGACACTACCAGAATAATTTGTTCTGATCTTGTTAGTGATAATTTGTTGTATGATGCCAGTCCAATAAATCTCCTGACTTTGTCACATTCTACTACATGTGGCTGCACACAAATGGTGTGTGTTCCATTAGGTTCAGTCATTTTATAGAGATAGGCACGCCTTCATCAGAATTTTTATTTCTGCCAGAGAAGTGGGTAGGCCTTTTAGGAAGAAAACATCTTTATTTTGTGTTACACTTGTGCCTTAGATGTATCATTATGGGCTTTGCTGTACTTTCATTTATGTTTCAGAATCAGCGGTATCTATCAATAGTTGTTTTGTAGTAGATCACTTTATCTGTTTTTCTTTACCCGATATTCGTTCCATGAATGTATATCCAATAGTCATCTACAAGCATGATCTAACATTGATATTTTATGTCCTGCACTCTTAATAAATGATATATAATGAACTAGGGTACCCCAATATGCTCATGACCTTCGGTTTTCAATATCTGATAAAGTTTTATGCCAACTTGCTATCAATTTAAAATCATTGGATGAACATACAAATTGAAGCTTGCGATGAGGTCCCAAGAGTTGGTTTTCTTTCTTTCCTGCATTCATAGACATTAAGGATGCTTCCAGAATTTTTTCCGTTACAGAAATGCCAACTTTAATGCTGAGAAATTTGTTTATTTCTTTACAACAATATTGTTGTGTGTACGACTGACAGCTCATTCCATTGTTTGTGTGTCAGCATCTATGTTATTGACTTGGGATCAGTTCATGGCACATTTGTTGCAAATGAAAGACTAACCAAAGACAACCCTGTTGAACTTGAAGTGGGACAGTCACTTCGTTTTGCTGCATCAACCAGAACATACATACTAAGAAAGAACACATCTGCTTTGTTCCCAACTCCTAGTCTTCCATCAGATGTTAGTTTGCCATCTCCTCCGGACCCCAATAATGAAGACGCCGTTGTGGCATACAATACAATACTTAACCGCTATGGTATTAGCAAATCTGACTTATCATCTGGTTCTGAAGGTTCTTCAAGAGGTGCCTCTGGTGGTAATGGTAGTAAACAGCTGAGTGGAAGGCCCTTGAAGAGAAGGAAAAAGTTAAAAGTATCATTTAGAGATCAGATTGGAGGAGAACTTATTCAAGTTGTTGGGATTTCAGATGGCGCAGATGTTGAAACTGAACCAGGCCCTATAGGTGTAAAGGAGGGCAGTCTCGTTGGAAAGTATGAATCTCTTGTACAAGTTACTGTCATACCAAAAGGAAAGGAGCAAACTTCACCAAAAGAATGCACTGCGCCGAGTGGGTTGACAGATAAGCTACAAGAGGTGTTTAGAAAAGTTAAGAGCTCAACAAGAGGTGGAATATACGATAACCTTTATGGGGATTCTGTTCCAGCAGAAGTGGGATCCTCTTGGGCATACAAATCAGATGACCAGGCGGATAAAGTCAAAGCTTCAGAGGAGAAGGCTCCTGGCATGAATTTGAACTCGAATTCTGCTGATGACAGTGATGACTTGTTTGGTGACTCATGATTCAGCACTTTTCAGTCTGTACAACGAAGTGTTTTCCTAAACGGTAAATGGCAGACAGTTGATTAACCATCATCTAGCGTTTAATCTGTGTTTAATCAGTCTAAATGGCCATTTCTGTGTAGACACTGTTTATGCCTAGATGAGGGTGCCTCTCTAGCATATAAACACCGTTTAAACGAGCTTTGAATTCTGTTTAGGAAAACACTGCAATTAAATCGATTGTTCAGAAATTTATGCTGGAGTTGTTTTGTTTGTCTGAGAACTTCTTTAGCTTGACATGATTGTATCCTGCTGCAAATCAAGGTATGTTCTTTTGCCTGATGTTAGGAGATTAGAGAATGCTTTCTTATGGTGACTTTAACCTTGTTTACATTGTGTCCACTATCCTGATTTCTAATTTTACTTTGTTTTCTTTAAGGACAAAAGTTCAAATTACTATCTTTAAGTATAGTCAAAGTCTAAAGAATCTTGAAACTATTTTTTGGTTTATTTTATTTTCACAACTTTGTCATTTAGCTCAATTTATTTCTACTACAATTTGTCTTTTTGTTTCTTCATATATACACGTAATCTTTTGCATAAACTTTTTGTAGTCTTAAGTTAAAATTTTGCAAAGGTCTTTTGGAGATACTCTAAGATTTCTCATTGGGCTTTTAATTGCCATATGTACTCAACGGCAACAAGGTACCTCGAGACCCACAAGTTACTAGGTAAACATACATGCGGATACCACTTTCTCGCGCTCAAACAAAATCATTCGTACTATCTCAAACGATGCCTAGAAAAGGAGAACATTCGTTGTCATCAGTGTCTCAACTGCTCCTGATTATGTTATTGTTCAGGGTGGCTGCCCTGCTTGCTCGAGCTTACTTGTACGACAGCTTAAGTGCTAGCGGGATTTTTTTATTTTTTTATTTTTTTTATAAAATTAAACTGATTTTTGTGAAATTTCTACGTTGCAAAGGAGGCTTTATTTTAAAAAAAATTGAAATGCCGCAGCAGTTTTTACTAATGGATGCAAAAATGACCTGAAAATTAAACGACTCTATCGCGCGAGTCGCGCTGCCTAGTGAGTGAGCGCACGGGTATCAGGGCATGCGTTGACCCATTGACTAAGAATACAGAGTAGTATTCCACCTTGTGTTCCATTGAGGAAACTAAAAACTTTCTTAGCTCAAAAAATAACTGAACTTATCCTAACGTCATACCTTACTATTCTGCCAAATATTTTGCTATTTTAAATACATCTTGACAGGATCAAAATATTTAGCGAGAGCAGTACTCCTTTTGTCCTAAAATTAATAATATTTTAACTTTCAATCATTCATCTTATTTAAAAAATTTACAAAAATACAAAATAAACAAGTCATGTAAAAAGATTTCTAATAATGAATTATTTTAAAATAAAATAAAAAATTCACAAATTATATAAATAAAACGAATGATTAAAGTTAGGTATTTAAAAATCTAGAATGACATAGTATTATCTGTCAGCAATCATTACGGCGTCTAAAACTACAGTCGGGAATCCGCGGGAAGTAGAACGCGCGAAGGACGTGGACCACATCTACCAACACTGTTCAACACATATTCTGTGCAGAATAAATGCGCGGTCCAAAGCTGGTGGACGTAGTCCATGTTGACCGGTGACTCTAGGACAGGTAACACCTGGCACCGAAGACGCGATGGAAACGAACGAGCGGGTCAGACTCACTGAGCTCATGGCAACGGAACGCGTCGACGCGTCGTGAGCTTGTCTTACCTTGTAAACAGACACTGTATTCCTGCCAGCTGCTCTCTATTTTGACTATTGTCTTATTAAAAAATTAATTTAAATGTGTAAAATTTTAAATTGAGATCAAATAACTTTAATGATAAATCAAATTATAACAAAATATATGATATTTATCTTAAAAATTGAATAATACAAAAAATTAAACTTGATGTTAAAAGTTAATAATGACATCAATTTAAAAATGAAGAGAGTACTTCAAAGGTAAAAATTTATTTTTAAGCTTGTTGACTATAATTTTAATTAATAATTTTAATAATTTTAAATATATATTCTAAAAATATATTTTTACTAAATTTAAAAGTATAAATATTAGATTTTTAAATTTAAATAGATTTATAAAATTATTAATAAAATTGTAGTCAAGAAAAATAGAAATAAAATTCTATTAGTACGGAGGGAGTGGGACGACTCTTCATCTCTCTGTGTGTCACAGTGTGAGCACACGTGCATGGGCACTGGTCAAAGTCAAGCGCCGTGCGCAGCTATGCCATGTCTTTCGACTCTTTCCCGCTCCTACGAGTCCAACTCCCCCTGCAGACCATCATCTACATAAGTACCGCGTGCGCTCCGCCGCAGCATCCATCCACCCATCAGCCATCGATCAGCACAACAGGAAGAAGAAGAAGGAATTCAAGCGACAGCAAAAAGCTTGATCAGTCTCGATCATCAAGCTTGTGCGCGCCGCCGCTACGCTACGGCCATGGCATCGCCGTCGGTGGTAGTAGCTCCGGCAAGCCCCATCCGGCAGCTGGGAGGGACCCGCCTCGCCTCCCCTTCCGCCGCCGGCAGATCACGGCGGGTGCTGCGTCCTCGGCCTGTCGACGCCGCCGACGCAGAGGCCGGTTGTCGCGAGGAGCAAGAAACAGCAGCATCAGAGCGTGAAGACGAGAAGACTGATGAAGTAACGGCTTCGCCATCGCAGCCGGTGCACGTGGCCGCAGACGCACCGCCTAGTGGCTTGCTGTTGGCGGCGAGGAGCCTCGGCCCACCGAGGGAAGGCGGGGGCGGGTCCGGCGGGAGCCACAACTAACGCCCTGTGGCCACGTTGCAAATGGCCGGTCGAGCGGAGCGGCGGGATCGAGGCACAACCTACGGCGACCGACAAATTGGAGCGCCGACGAAACGATGATTTTTGTATTACTTTCCAATGTATATCATTCTATGTGTAGATGTACATGTGCACTAAGAAACTCGAGTTTAACTCGCTGGCAAAAATGACGATGCTTCCAGTCGATTTGCTGAGTCCATACAAACTCGCTGCTGAATGAGCTAGCGTTGACAGCAGTGGGACCATATCCATGATTTTTGAAAAGCCCGGACTTGTTTCTGTTTGTGCAAACCGAGAGAGAGAGAGAGAGAGAGAGGCAGATTCAAGTAGTACACGCAAAACAAATGCAGAATGAATCAAACAAAGGACTCGTAAAAAGAGAATAGAGTATGGAAACGCATAATTAAGCATAAGCATGTAGGCATAAAACATTTTGATACCATTTACTGTTTGTTCCTACTGAACATTTTTTTTTCCAAAACGGAAATTTATTTACAATATTTTAGCCTTTGTAATCTAGCGATAAACAACATATATTAATCCATTATTACTTACTAAAATATATTTTTGCAATATTACTTACTAATATATGTGTACTTTGAATATGAAGAGCAGTACCTAAGTGTATTTTATTTAAATATATTAACTTTATAATTCAGAGTACTATAAGTACTATCTTATTAATTCAGAGTACTTATTTTAATAAGGGACTCATTTATAAATTAATACAATTCTTCTTTCCTTAAAAAAACTAGGAATAAAACATACCAGTATGAGTAGTATTAATTTGTACGGCGTTTAAAACTGCAGGCCGGACGCACGAAGGACACGGGTCACGCCCAACACTGTTCAACACATTTTTTTAAAAGAAATGTTCAGCACACATTCTCTGCTGAATAAATGAAGGATCAACAGCCGCGGACGTACTCCGTACATGTCGACCGATGACTTTTCGACACGGGCCACGTGGCACGCGAGAGAGCAGGACATGTAATCGTACCGGGGCCACGATGCCACGCAGTGCCCCTGCTGACTTGTTCAACAGTCAAGGTGTTTGAAAACGGGACAGTCGACGCGACTGGAACTACGAGCGGGTCAGACTCAGTGACTTGATCAAAATACTACTCCTACTCCGGCATTTTAGAATTTAAAATTTATTTCTGACTATATAAGAGTACTATTTATTATTTTCACTTTACAATACATAATACTACTATATATTTTCAATATATATCTATCGCTATTTTTTTCTTTATTTTTAACATCATGTATACTTAATTCTTATACATAGAGTTAGAGGGACACGTAAAAAAGCATTAGCACGACTCAGTAGCCGTAGTTTTGACCAGTTCTCGGTAACAAAAACGTGTCCTGAGTTTGATCTCGTACACAAAGTTTACAAAACTTTTCAAAACCGATCGGTTTTTACGAGTTTGGGCGAAGTCAGATGTTTCGTTTTAAAAATTTTAAAAGAATTGAAAAATTAAAAAAATTTAAATCGGTTGGTTTCGGTGGGTTTTAAATTTCAAAATCTAAAACCGTAAAAATCAAAGAAATCGGTCGGTTAACCGGTGAAACCGCTCAGTTTAGTGTAGTAGTTTGTTCAAATTTTAAATTTTCAATTTGGTACGGTTTTCGATCGGTTTTAACTGTTTAAACAAAATCATAAACCCTGCTCGTACACGGACACATTGTACGGCTATTCATCTGTGTGTGTGAGTCAGTGTGAGCACGGTGCCACTGATCAAACTCGAGCTTTTTGATAATTTAAAATTTATTTTGTTGGGTTTCGATAATTTGACACAGTGATCAACTCTTATATGCTGAGATGATCTTATATGTCATTCACATAGATATATCAAATTATCTCTACAAGACAAATTCTAAATTGATAATTTAGTACTTATTTTGTTATCCTTCCACAATTTAACACACTTTTCCGTGCGCCGCTGTGCCATGTCTCTCCCGCTCTTACTGAGTCCAACTCATCCTCGACTCCCATATAAGTACCGCACTCCGCCGCAGCATCCATCCACCCACAGCCATCAGCACACAACGAGCTAGACCCGAAGACGAAGGAATTCAAGAGACCAGCCTCGCCTCCCCTTCCACCGCCATGGCGTCGCCGTCGGTGGTAGCTCCAGCAAGCCCCATGCCCATCCAGCTGCTGGGAGGGACCAGCCTCGCCTCCCCATCCACCGCCGGCAGATCACCGCGGTTGCGTCCTTCTCAGCCTGTCCCCGCCGACGCAGAGGCTTGTTACCACGACTCTCACGAGTGTGAGCAGGGAGCACCATCAGCGCGCGGAGCTGCAGGGAGGGAGCAAGGAGCAGCAGCATCAGCGCACGAAGACGGTGAGAAGCCCTCTGCTGGTGCCGTGTCGACAAGTGTGCACGTCGCCGCGCCGCCTAGTGGCCGGCTGCTGGCGGCGAAGAGGAGAGGCCCTCGTCCTCCCGGGAGCCCCGGCCTGCCGAGGGGCGGCGGCGGCGGGAAGCATAACTAACGCCGCCCCGGTCGGGGTGCGAATGGTCAAGAGGACGTCACAACCTACGGCGGCCGAAAAAACAGAAGGGAGCGCCGACGAAACATGATTTCTTTGTTACTTTCCAATATCTTTCTACAGTATGTATGAATGTAAATATACATGTGCACCAAAAGAATCGAGCATAGTTCGCTCGCATACCCTTATGCGTTCTACTGAAAATGACGATGCTTCCGATCGATTTGATAACGTCCTCAATAGATGATACATGCAATCCTGACGGGATCAAAATATTTGGTACCCGTCGAGGTAATCACGAAAATTAACTCTCTTAGCTCAAAAAATAACTGAAACTTAACTTATCCTAACGTCGTCACTACTATTTGAAATAATCATGACAGGATCAAAATATTAATTTGGTAGGAGTAATACTACTATATCAGATGATACGATCCTGACAGGATCAAAATATTGGGTAATATATATATCCTCATCAATCGCCCCAGCTGAATATCCTAGCCGCGTGAAGGGACATACTCCGTAAATCGCAAAACAAAAGGCTTCACCGATACCAAGGAATAAGATACCAGCTCTGTCCATTATTTTTTACTTTTTTAAATCGACGTTTAACTATTTGTTTTATTAAAAAAATTTGAAAATACAAAAATAAATAAGTTAAGCTTAAAATACTTTTAATAATGAATCGATTCACAATAAAATAAATATTTTTTAAAAAACTTTTTTGAATAAAAAAAATGATCGAAGAAATTTGAAAATCTAAAACAACGTTTATTTTGAAACGAAGAGAGTACTTTGATTGATGCTTTCTAAAAGTTTCATTACCTTTATTAATGTATAATTATATTTTTATATTATAAAAATATTTTTATAATAAAATTAAAATATAAATATTATGTCACTTAAATAATTAAATTTATAAAAATCTAACTGCGATCCCACGTCCGTTTGTACGGCGTCCAAAACTACGGTCGCGGATCGGCTGGACGCACGAAGGACATGCATGCATGGGCCACGTCCAACATCGTTCAACACACATTCTCCGCTGAACAAATGAACGGTCCACCGAAGAACATGTCGACCGGTGACTCTCGGACCCGTACCACGTGGCGCTCCAAAGTAAAAAGAGCAGGCTACGAAAGCGTACTGGTACTAGTGTTACGCAGTGCTGACTGGTTCAACAGTCAAGGCACTGTGTGAAGCGGAAATGATACGAAGATCCGACTGAAACGTACGCCGTACGAGTGGGGTCCGATTTCTAATACTGTATCAATTTTAACCATTTGTTTTATTTTAAAAATTAATTCAGATGTATAAAATTATAATTTATAACTTAAATAATTTCAATAATAAATTAAATTAGAATAAAATATATAATATTCATAAAAAATTAATAAAATAAATAATTAAAATTAATATTAGAAGTTAATGACGACAACAATTTAATAACAAAGAGGGTATAAACTTAATTTCAACCGCACCAGGGGCACCATCGTAGATAACTGTTGACCCTCTCCCACGTGAGCTAGGTAAAACTGAAGCTAATTAAGTACTAGTAATAAACTATAAAAATAAGTTTATTATTTAACACAACTTATTGTTTAGTTCTATGAATATGTTGCAAATAAAATGCCGGTAAACTGGGCCATAGTCGAGGCACACTCCGACATTCCCTGTGTCAATTGGTGGGGACAACTACCATGACTGTAGGGGCAGGTCAGACTCAGTGACCAGACCAAAACAATACTCTCACTATTTCAAATTATAAGTATTTTTAGATTTGATCAAAATTATACTATTTTAAATTTGATTATTAATAATTTAAAATTAATGATATTTTATTATATATAAATTATATTTTAACTTCATTATAAAAATTTTATATAATGCATAATATTAGAAATTATTTAATTTATTTAAATATTATTACTTAAAGTTAAAAAAAATTGACTTTGAAAAATCTAAAAAAACTTGATATTATATTTTAGAATGGAGAGAGTACATACTTGAAACTACCAGTCAAAACTGTGCTAATCACCTGTAGTACTTAGTTTTGAACAGCTCTTGTTTTCTTCTTTGGAGAAATTGAACTACTCTTGTCTCTTAGCGACAGAGTCGCGCACGTTTATTTTGTGTTGACCACGTAAACAAACCGTGCGTGTCGTCCGCTCTCTCTCTCTGTGCCAGCCTTGGTCAAAGTCAAGGCTCAAGACCGGGCGCACGCGCAGCTACGCGCTGCCTCTCCGCTGTCGTCGTCTACCTACTGCCAGCCATCCTTTATATAAGTAGCGCTTCGCTTCGTGATGCTTCCACCATCAGCCATCGATCAGCGCAAAGCGAAGCTCGACCAGCAGCTCAACAGGAAGCTCGAATTGACACCACGAAGCAAGCCAAAGCTCGAGTATAATCGAATCATCATCTAGCTCCGTCCATGGCGCCGCCGGCCTCGTTATCGCCGAGCTCCCTCCCGTTGCAGCTGGCACGGTCCATGACGTCCCTCCTGCGCCTGGGCGCGTCGACAACCCTCTCCTCCCCGTCCACCACGGCTAGACTGCAACCACCCCGGCCAGCCGCTGACCACCGAGGGCGAGAAACGGCAGCAAACGACGACGACGGCGAGAACAACGCTGCTCCAGTGACTACGAGTGCCTCGCCGCGGCGGGCGAACGTGGCCGCGGCGGCGGTTACTAGCCAGCTGCGGGTTACAACGAGAGGCGCTCCTCCGGGGCGGCCCGGCCCACCGAGGGGAGGCAGCGGCGGGAAGCACAACTAACGCCACCACACGCCGATGGTGGAGCTAGCAGGAGCCGCAAACTACGGCAACTCCGATCGAGCCGCTGACGAAGCTATACGAGATTTCGTTTTTTTTTGTCTTTTACTAAATGAATATGTATATTGGTCGAGTAAATCAGAATCAAAAGTTCAACTGTTACTCCAGTTCTGAAAATCGTGGGATGCTTTCGATCGATTCGCTGACTCTATGCACCCAAGTTGATGAATTCCTAGCTAGCTGCGTGTCTGAACCATGGTTTACAATTAAAATCGTGTTTTCGACCGATCCGATCCGGTTTAGTTTCTTCAAATCATTAGTTTTTTAAAAAGTAAATAATTTAAAAAAGGATTTGAAATAGGAAAACTGATTGGTAAAATAAAAAAACCATTAAATTTCACAAATTATTTTTGGTATAAATCGAAATACCGAATGGTAAAATAATGCAAAATAATGTTCCTCTAAAACCAGAAGGTGGAGTAGGTTTCTTATCGTGTGGCAAGAGAATTGTGAGCTATGGTAACTATTGAGACGCATGGGCTACGGAAACTTTTTTAGACGAGAGATGTTACAGTTCATAGGAGGTGCACCTCTTTAATAAATCTCAGTGACTGATTTTTTTTATTGGATCCACTAATTTTAGAATTAGATTCATCATTTTGTTACTTTTGACTAAATATTTTTTTATTTTTAACTATCAAATTTAATTAAATAGGTTAACTCTAAGCATTATAACATATCTCATTTTAGACTCAGCTGGTTAAAACGTTCTTGTTCACTGTCGCCAGAAAAAATGTTCTTGTTCAAAACCCATCCGATACGGCCGTTGGCACATAAATACCGCTCGTTCCACTCCACGACTCCATCTCGACTGCATCGCGCGCCGTCTTGCCGCGTCCTCCTCCTCCGTGGCGACGCGGACGCCTTTCCTCCTGCTTCTCGCTCGCCGGCTGCTGCCGCCGCCTCCCACGCTCCGCCCCCGCGTCGGCTTCAGCCTCCAGCTGCTCCGCCACTGCGCCTCGTCCAGCAACCCCACCTGCGACGTCCACGCCCAGCGTCTGCCCGGAGTACGTGCTCCCAGTCCCAACGAAGAAGGTGAAGGTGAGTCGGCGGATCGCAGCTACGACGACGACAAGGCTGATGCTGGCGCGCAGGACGACGGCGCCACTGTCCCGGTGACGCTTCGGGGCCTTAGCGTGGCGGGGAAAAGGAGGCCGCCGCCATCCCCTCCCAAGGGCCGCCCAGGCCGTCCGAAGGAAGGCCACGGCGAGCGCGGTGGCGGCATCCACTCCATTCCCTCTTCCTCCTCGGACTAGATCGATCTTCTTCTTCGTCTTGAGCAGTTGAGCACGAGGGTGGCGAGAAGAATCAAGCTGCTGCTGGTTGATGTTAGGAATAAACCGGACCATGGGCGCGTTCAGCGTCTGGCCGCGTCCGTCGCAGGTGCGTGCGTCGAGTTTCATCGAGTCGACGAGTGTGTTCGTCAGGTGGTTGTCGCGTGTGTCTGGCTATATGTGTGTGTTCGTTCGTCAAGCAGGGAGTGCGTTCGTGCGTTTAGGAATACTGAGTCAAGAGTCTGTTGCAGTCGTGGTGAGCATGGAGCGAGGAACGGAGTCGCCCAGGCCTATAAAACCGGCTGTACTACTCCTGTGTAAGTCACCGCATTGCAATACAACAGAGAAAAGACTCGGTGTTCGTTGTCTAGGATGTTTGTCATCATTTTCAGTGTTCGGGTACTGTTCATCTTTTACCTTCAGTCAGTCGAGAGTTTGAGCGATTTTATAGTTCCAACGGTTTCAACAGTTAATAGAAGAAGGTTATTGCGTCTGCGACTAGTACATTCTCCGTTTGGATTAGTTAGCTTGTGAGTAGATTAGAGTTTAATAATCAGCAGAATTTTTTAGGTAATGGAATAAAAGATACCCGCTGCGTGAGTACAGCTTCAAAATTTGTGGTACACCTTACGTTCACGAGGAGTGGTTGGTTGCTTAGATGAGACCCCGTTCCCTGGAGACGGTCCGCAGCGCCTCCATTTGCGAACCCACGCCGGATGTGTGCCGCGTGGAGCCTCTGATCGATCCAACGAACGACAGAAGAAGCCGTATTCGCAGCCACGAACGAGCGCCGGATGGCTCGCACTCGCTGACGGAGCCGCGCCCCATCGAAGCCGACGGCTCTATCGAAGAACATATTGCAATGCCACGTTTGTTCGATCGGCAGCCACGACGGTCTCCTATCATCTAAACTTAAACACCTAATCCTTCTGTTTTTTACTTTTAAATTCAACTTTGATCATTTTCAGTGTTCGGAATACCATTCAAACCCATTCAAACCCCATTCAAACCGGTTTGAAACGTAAAACTACTGAAGCTCGTAATACCATTCAAACCTAGTTTAAAATGTAAAAATTTTGCAGGAATCAATTAAATTTTAAATAAAAAAAATATAGGAATACAATTTTTTTTCTGTTCAAAGCCCAGTGAATAACGGGTGTTTAGTGTTTCAGAACGAATGCATGCAAGTTTTAGAAATTCGGTTTGGATTGGTTTTTGATTTGATAAAAAACCGACTGGTTGATCAGGTTGCTACAGTGAATGCTAGGTGTAATTTTTGGATAAAAACTGCGAAAACCAACCAATTTTTGTCAGTCTGTAAAACTCTGACCGACTGCATACGCACATCACCGCAAATCTGCAGTTGAGTTTTAAAAAAATATCCTTGCAGATGAGCACTTGAACTAGAGTAATTAAATGACTCGAAGATAGCCTAGTAGGTCCGCACACTTGAACTGCAGAAGCTAATGACGCGGAGACATGTACACCCGCACAGGGATTCGTTACTAGCAAGCAGAGAGGACGAACAGGTAGGGCTCGCGGTGTCAGGTGAAACGGCTGGCTAGCTAAGCTGTTGGGGAAGGCAAAGCAAGCCATGGCTGGCTTCAGGGCAACCGCAATGCTACAGGACAAACAAGGCAATAAGAGTGGGAACTGGTAACCTTTCCCGGGTGAGGTCTCCTTTTAAACGTAAGGTTTTCATAAAAAGTATAAAAAATTACACAGAAATTAGTTTATTTTTTTAAAAAAAATACAGAAAACATAAAAAATTCTTCCTTCAAAAGTACGTGCGCGAGTTACACCGGCGATTGAATAGTTGCTGCGCCCTTCGCAAGTTCAGCCGGAGGCAGGGACGGCGTCGCTGGAGCGTTTGTCGGGCATCGCCTGGTCGCTAGCTCCACCAGGCGTCGTCGTCGTAGTGCAGGAGAATTCAATCCTGCGTCTGATCTCTGTGGCTGCACCTGCAGAAACATGCTGCATGCCCGCATGAGCAGGGAGCAGTTGCGTTTCCCACCTTCCGTCCACCCACTTTTTTAAGGAGCAAATTATTTATGTGGCCCTAAAATAATAACTGTTTATTTATCTGATTCTTTTCGTTTTAAATTTTTTTTTAAGGATCAAAATCGGTTTTTTTTACTCTTTCGTTAGTTTAGAGCACAAACGGTGTTAAGTAAGGTGTACGATTACCATTTTACCCTTATTAAACATACATTGCTGAAATTTTTTGTCTAAGTGTATAATATTTTTAAACATAAAAGCATGAACTGCAAAGACAATAGAATTATCAAAATTGTTATCTCACTCACTATAAAATTATGTTTTTATGTTCAAAATAGTGTGCGCTTACATTAATACACATATAAACGAAAAATATATTTTATACAACCTTACTTAACACCGTTAATGCTTTAAACTAACGAAAGGGGCAAAAAGAAATCGAAAATCAAATTCTGTCCTTAAAAGTAAGTTCAAAATGAAAAAGTCAAAGAAAGAAACAGACATTATTTTAAGGCGAAATAAAGAATTTTCTCCTTTTTTTAGGCTCGAGGTTGGACCTCCTCCCTGCCGCGTCGGACTGGGTTCTCATGTCAGTGACCCATAGCAACGGGCAGTGCGGCAGTGCATCTGGTTTCATGTTGATGGTCATCACTGACTTCGCAGCTGGAGTACAGGAGAGCTAGAATGCAGAAACTCTCCTTGACCGAGCAATTAGCACAGCATTCAACGGGGCATTATTCTCAACCCATTCTTCTTCTTGCCGGTCCACCGTCGACGTCAATGACTCCGCATGTTCACGACGTCAACAAGTGCGTTTCTCCTGAAGACGGAGGCATGCAAGGGAGAAACCCAGCCTCCATGACGAAGCGCGGCGACGGCGGAGCTGGAACTGGAATGCCCGGTCGGTCTGCAAGAGCTAAACTTTGGCATGAGCTCTCACAGTTGAGCCCTGGATCTCCGAACAAAAACACGATCAGTCACGAGGCTAGCTATCAGGCTGTGGTTCCACGCTGCAGTAAGAGACAGTGGTCTGATAGACCCGCCGGTAGCTGTCCGCTGCTGCTAGCTGCTCCTCCGTCGTCGTAGTCGCGGCGGTCGTACGTGGGGCTGGCCGAGTGCCAAGACTACGACCTCCACGTGTTTTATTAGGCTATACACCAGTAGTCCTAAATGCATGGCTGGTTTCATTTCACTGTTTGTCTGTTTCTGAATAGCGCCGGGTCATCTACTACTAAAAGTTTTTGAGACCACACATGTTAGTTTCATTTTGATGTATCAGTATACTTAAATTTGATCTACTAGTTTTGATTGCTTGACTCTAAGGTTTTCTTTGGAACACGGAAATTTTCTTGTTTGCTGAATTTTTTCTATGAAATTGAAATGATTTTTATGAAATTCCTCTAAAATTTCTGCAAAAATCCTGCATTTTACCTTGTCTGTTTCTGAATAGCGTCAGGTCATCTGCAAAAAGTTTTTGAGACCACACATGTTAGTTTCATTTTGATGTACTATCAGTGTACTTAAATTTGATCTACTAGTTTTGATTGCTCGACTCTAAGGTTTTCTTCGGAACACAGGAATTTTTCCTTTTTTTGGATTTATTTTTGAAATTAAATTGATTTTTATAAAATTTTTATAAGATTTTTGCGGAAATCCTGCATTAAAAAAAAAAAGGTCTAAAACGGAATTAAATTTCTCACCCCTAGCTAGTGCGTGCGAGTTCTATGGTTCATCCAAGTGCGACTCCTCTCCTCACCTCTTGGAAAATCTTTTATCATAGCATCGAAATCGGCGACATCTATTTAATAAAGGTGAACTCCAACGGAGGCCAAAAAAGAATCATACTCGTTCATCGTTCAGTAGTACTAGTGGAGTACTGGTATAGAAAAAAAGGATGA
>BCLG01002750.1:0-65189 GCA_001602295.1 Zoysia matrella
TTTTTTTAAGCATCTCGTGAACGGCCCAGGCGCGATACAGCTGGGCGGAGCGGACGCGCACGGGAACGAGCCAGCGAAGAGAGATGCAGGAGGCACTGGGCCTGGGCCGCCGCGCCGCCCTTCCATCTCCACCTCCACCACACGTTCACAACCGTTATCAAAAGAACACACACACGAACACAAAAAACCTCCACCACAACTCCGTGCTCGCCGTGATAGCAGCAGCTCCGACAGCGGCAGGGCGTGCACACCGACGCCAGCGTCACGCGTTCCGCGCAGATGGCAACCGCACAGCAGCCGGACGAGCAGGCGAGGGTGGTGAGGCTGCGGGCGGTGGAGGCCACGTCCGAGTCCTTCGCGCCCTTCGGCCAGGTCATCGCCGCCGCGCCCGACCGCGAAAAGTTCGGCCCCCACGACGCCCAGCTCGACCTCAGCCATGGCATTCCACGGTAAAGGCCCTCTAAGCCTCTACGGTGTTTTCGCACGAACTTCACTACCAGCTCACCAAACTTTTTGCTCGGAAGGGAAGATCTGAGCGCTTTTCCTCCCGTGCTCCCGTCGCAGGTTCTACATCATGAGGCTGGAGAACCAGCCGCTGCAGTTCTCGAGCATTACCCACCACGCCAGCGTGACCCAGTGCCTCGGATCCATCGGCGGCCATGACTGGTACATTGGTGTCGCCATGCCGTCTATCGTGGAAGCGCCCGAGCAGAGCGGTCAGGAGGGCAGGAAGCCCGTGCAGTCTCGCACGGGGCACTACTACCTGCCTCCCGATCCCGCTGAGGTCTGCGTCTTCCGGGTTTCGGGGCCCAAGTTCCTCAAGCTGCACAAGGGAACCTGGCATGCCGGGCCGCTGTTCGAGGCTGATGCCATGGATTTCTATAACCTGGAGCTCAGTAACACCAATGTGAGTACTAGGTTACCGAATTTACAGATGATTGTTGTTGTTTACGTAGTACTATATATTATATTTTCCTAGAGCGACCATAATTGTTTAATAAGACACGGAAATTGATCCTATAGAGCTTAATCTCTGGGTAGCTTTGTTTCCGCTTCTCAGCTGTTTTTTCCGGCTGGAAAAGTTGAAAACTCAGAAGCTGAAACAAACGGGTTCTAAAAGCTTGCTTTTGAAAAAATAAAAAGTAAACTTCTGATGAAATGAATTAAAAGCTGAAAAGTCTGTTTTTATTGTTTTTGATGTGCTGAAAAGCTAAAAATATGTTACAAAAGCTAACATTCAAATTTCATCCGCTTGCTTTTTCAACTAGCCACCAACCAGATTTTTTAAAAGCACAAAAGCAAAAACCCAAACAAACAGATCTTTAGTGTGTGGAAAGTCACAAAGTAAATTCTCTAATTTAAATTGCTGCTTTTTAGCTATAGACAATAATACTGAGGTTGGTGTATCTGTTCTAAGAGATTTCCTCAAGCATTCGTGTTTTGTACAATACGCGCGAACGGGACTCTAGCTGAGTTGTTTAGTTGAGTATATTAGCACTTAGTGCTGGGCATTCGGACCACTCAGCCCTGCACGGCCCGACCCGCCTGTAGGCACGGCCCACTAAAGCACGATGGGCCGTGCGGGCCGTGACTAAGCAGGCCACAGACTGCACTGCCGGCCATATCACGGCCCGATTGCAGTGACCGTGCCGAAATGGGCCGCACCGGCCCGGTTGGCCCACGAGTATTCCCACTAAAGCACGATGGGCCGTGCGGGCCGTGACTAATCAGGCCACAGGCTGCACTGCCGGCCCATAGCACGGCCCGATTGCAGTGACCGTGCCAAAATGGGCCGCGTCGGCCCGGTTGGCCCATGAGTATTCCAGCCCAGATCTGCTAATTCCTTAGCAAATGCGCAAAAATTGGAGCCAACAAGGGCCGAACCTGTGAGCTCGGGTGTTGGAAAAGGCAAACTTACCACTGCACCACGTCTACTCTTGTGTTTGAGTATAAAACTTAATTCTATTTAACCTAAAATAACAAACGGGCGTGCCGTGCCGGGCTACCGTGCTGGACCTTCGGCCCAAGCACGGCCCGCCGTACGAGCCCATGCCGGCCCGACAAGAATTTGAACGGACCGGGCCTGTGCTCGTGCCATGCCAAATGGACCGGGCTTCGTGCTAGCCCATTTACACCGGCCCACTTGCCCAGATATATTAGCACTACTGGGGTCTTTTGGGATTGACTGCTCATAGGACTGAATTTGAGGTTGGGGTTAAAAAAACTCACACACTAAAGCATGGATCTAAGACCCAGCATGGGTCCTTAGATTCCCACGTGGGCAATGGCGTCGTTGTTCTCTTGCAAGGGAATGGACTTGTTTGTCTTTGTATCACGATGCAGCATATTGTATCATCGATTTAGGGATGCAAATGGGTATCCATTGGGTACTTGTGGGTCATCTCTCTAGGTGATCAATTTTGTATAGCTGAGATGAAATTCTAGTTTATTTTGCAGATTTTTTGGGTCTTGGGCCGACCCACAAATTTGAAAACCTTCATCCCTACATTGATTCGTTGTTGGAATGTGTAGGATGGCCATTCTAATTTAGTGAAAAATCTGAAGCTGAAAATCAACTTGCGAATCTTGGATTTTAGTCTAAAGCTCAAAACCTGATGAAGCAATTGTACTTGTGGTTAGATATATATTTTCCTCTCTCTAGAAAATGGAGAAAAGCTGTGCCGCATTATATTAAGAAAGTGGGACAGAACCGATAGAGCACAAACCACACGACCCAGAGTTTGCTGTCTGGTGGAGTTGCAAGTGTTCCCGCGTCCATATTATCATAACGTGGAGATACTTTTTAGCTAAAACAACTTGTTACTTGCATCTGTTTAGGATGTGAAATTCCATTGCTTTACTGATACACTGCTTGCAGGTTGTTGATCACACCACGCACCATTTCAAGAAGCAAGATGGGGTAACTTTTGTGGTCGAGGATTGAGGCTGAGTTTGCAATCTGCTTGGGTAGTTTTTCATATTAAAATAAGTCTGGCAGATAAATCATCAGTCTATCTTGAGGTTTTAGTGAACAATCAATATGTAAATGTTGTCTGCAAATTCACTCTAGCCACTTGTTCAAATCTGTGCCGTCTGTTCCTGTTAGCAACAAAATGAAGGAAAACTGCATCTAAAATTTACAGAGGCATGAACTCAGAAGTCTTGGAGATGATTGTGTGCCCATGAAGCGTGCAGTATCTTGGCCATAACATTTCGATGTTCATGCTGTCGAAGTTCCCATCCTACTATTGGTTTTCAGAAAAGAAATGTTAAAAGTTCCCATACTATTCTCAATCTTCAGCTAAAGTTCTTGACTCCAGAAGGAAAGTCATGGAAAATCGACCCGCCATAAGATGCTTCTTGGAGCACAAAACCAAGACGCTGACAAAACATCACCGGGCACCTAACCTGCCAGACTCTACGTGATCCTCCAATCACAAGAAGTCATAGCGGCATTGCTCACTCCAACACAAACACAACACGACGCCGGCCGGTGACAAGCGGTGAGCTCTCGCCTTGCTTTGTGTCACTTCTTGGCTGCGCCGGCCAGGTTACGGATTTCGACGTTCGGCCTCGACGGTCTGGCCGGTTGCGGCCGTCGTATCGCCCGGCCCTGACGTCGTTCGCGGCTGCTACCCACGCCCCCGGTACCGTAGCCGATGCCGTGTCGTACGTGTGCACTGTCGCAGGCCCGCGCGGGTGCGGCCCCATGCGCTTCGGTCAGCACGCAAGAGCGATCATCCAGGTAGTAGAAGTTAGAAAAGCGCGGGACAGGAGACGCGGTCCTTCCGCGGGCGGCTATCCGTGTCCGTTGGCTGAACTCGACCAAACAGCCGCGCTTTTTGGTCATCGTTTCTCTCCCCATTCAACCGGCCCACGCTCTCCACTCTCCCCACGGGCCACGTCGGCAACGCCTACGAGGTGGAGGACGGCAGGGATGCCTGCGGCCTCAGCAGCGACGGTGACGGCTTCTCGGACGACATGCGCGCGAGCTCGGGGTCCGGTGGCAGCGGCAGCGCGTCGAGCCGTATGAAGTATCTGATCAAGATCAGCGCGCTGCAACCGTCTTCAGATGATTCCTACGCACTTCGATGATGATGACCGTCCATGGCAGTAAGTTCTTAGTGGTGCTCGGTACCACATAAGAGAGAGGCATCGGCTGCTTGCTGAAGTTGGACTGAGAATCCAAGTAGGACTAGTAGGAGTAGGGTGCTCAGTCCATCTGAACCCTTCAGAAACGGCCAGCTTCTGAAAGAAACTTGTTACTGTAGTAGTAATAATAATTACTCGTGTTCAGGATTCCATGATCTGAACCGATACTGTTCTTGGAAGAAACTCAGGAGAAGTGACATGGCAAGACGATGAAAGATCCACTTCGTGTGCGGAGACTTACATTGGCACCAAAGCCATGTGAAGAGATCTCTGATGACGATGTTGATCCCTATGGGATTAGGCAAAAGGAATCGGCCTTGAAAGCTTCAGCGGATCCCTTGGAGGGACTTCGTCATGGATCCAAGTTCTGGGTTTCTTCGGATGATTCAAGTTCAGAAGAGGATGGCACATGGGACGGTGCTACTCTGGGGGAAGTTCTCAGTAACAAGGCAGGGTCCACTGTGAAAAATGATCTACAAGGTATGGCTAAGTACATACCTTTTGTTAGTTCTTTTAATTCTGCTGCAGGGAAAAAAGTAGGATCTCGGGCAACAAGATCAGCCGATGCTGCAGGGAAAAAAGTAGGATCTCAGACAACAAGATCAGCCGATGCTGAATACCAGAGGCGTATACAGTTGAAGCCTTGGCGTGGACCTCTACCGGCAAGAAGAACCACACCAAGTATTACACTTGGTGATGTTTTGGAGAAAGCGCACGTTCAAGCACTCAAAGATCGCCGGCAATCAGTAAATTCCGTTCAACCAAGCAGGGATTCTTCTTCATCTTCGCCAGAGTCGATCCCAGATTTAAATTTTGAATTGTTGAAGCGTACAAAGCGGCTGGCCGATAATTCAGCGGGGTTAGATCCTAATGGGCCGTACCAATCCATCATAATTCACAGTCAAGGCAAAAAGGCCCGCTTTACCTGCACGACTGGGCTTACAAGCCTGTTCTCTCGTAAAGGAAAACACAGAGCTAGGGTTCCTATTCAGAACGCCGTGATCGCAGACGCATACACTGCAATACCATCGCCCATACTCAGTCCAGCGGTGGTAGCGGACATAGTTTTGGACGTGGAGAACAGGTTGATCGCAGCAGCTCTGGAGGACGTTTTGCAATGAATCAAAATCCCAATAGTGGTGGCCGTGGCAGGGGGTTTGGACCTGGCAGTGGTAGAGTCTATCAGGAAGCAGAAGAGTTCTACGGTGGTGGTGATTTCCCTGGCACCAGCTATGGTTTTGATCCTGGATATGGGAATTATGGCAGTTATGGTGGACGGCATAGACATTGGCCAAGGCGAGGCTTCCGATCTCGTGGTGGTCGAGGATTTGGTCCTCGGCGTGGAGGATTTGCTGGCCGCCAAGGTCGTGGTTCTGGCACTACTTTTACAGGGACAGTGTCAGGCAGGTTGGACTCTCTTCTCTGTCGAATTCGAATGATAAAGCTCCTCAAGGCGCTTCAACAAAAGGCCCCAGCACTGATGCTGAAGTCGGGGCAGCAAGTTCACAACCGGTTCAGGAAAATACAGAGGAGATGATGGTCGAAGAGGACCCTGAGGTTGCTCGACTAGTTAATAGGTGAAACAATGTTCTCGTTGCTATCAGAAGGGCCACGCCACTAGTGATTGTACTTCTGAAATTTACTGTGACATTTGTGACAGTCACAATGATCATGTTAATCATCGCTGCCCTGTTCTAAAAATGCCACGTCCCGTCGCACATGCTGTTGGATATGCGGTTGAAGGGCTTGGTTTCTATCATATACCACACCCACCACCATCCAAAAAGAAAGACACTAAGACAGCTTTAGTGAAGGTGATTGGTGGTCAGTTATCTTTGGAGCAAGTTGTCTCTCAATTACAGAGAATTGTACCTGGCAAATGGAAATGGGAACCAGAGGCCCATGAGGAAAATTCTTTCATTGTGCCTTTTCCCTCTAAAGCAGAATTACAGAGGTCTATTGCTTATGGAGGGACTAATGTTCGAGAAAAGGGCATTTCAACGGGCATCCGTCTGGAATTTGAGGAGTGGCATGATAGAGATGATGGGTTTTTACTGCCGAAAGTTTGGGTTAGAGTCACTGGTATTCGTAAGAAGCTGCGTGAATTTCTGATCTTGTGGGCTGTTGGGTCGATCTTAGGATCAACTCAAACTGTTGATATGAAGACAACACGTAAGAATAATTTTGGAAGAATTCTTGCAGCAGTTCTTGATCCAAAACTTTTACTATCTGATCTGGATGTGGTAATTGGTGATCACTATTTTGAGCTCAAATTTGAGATTGAAAAGTTAGGCTTTGATGAGAATGGAGAAGAGGTTGAAATGACTTTTATGGATAGTGATGATAAAGGAAATGAAGACATGGATGAGGACAGAATGAATGAGGATCAAGGCTCGGATAGAGAACCTAAGAGGTCTCGCAATGAGGATGGGCCAACAGATGGTACAATGGATAACACTCTGAATGCATCTGAAGCAGCTAACGTTTCTAAGCCGTTAGCAAATGCAGCTTTAGAGGCTCACATTCATGACATGGCTGAAGAGATCCTTGACATGGTTTTCAAGATCACGATTGATGAGTGCTGTGACAATGTGCTAGCGGAAACTGATGATGAATTCCAGGAAGGAGTTCTAAAAGAACTTTATCCTGAAGCTGATCATGAGGAAGAAAATTTTTTTTGAGCAGGGGCGTTCGACAGTGGTTGCAAATTCTGATCTGCTTGCTCAGGCTACTGAAATGTCCACTGCACATGGGAAAGGACACATTTTTTATTGACTCTCAGTCAGGTCTAGATGGTAGTGCTACACTGTCATCACTGCCAGAAATTCAAATGTCCGCTAAGCATGGCACAGGACAGCTTCCTAATGACCTTCAGACAGGTGCAGTTTCTTGTGACACTGTTTTCACTGACAGCAGATCACAGATCAGAAATCTTTGATACCCTGTCCAAGCTGCATAGTAATTCCTCTCTGGTACACAAGGAATCTGTGAATACAACTCTATGTAATGACCAAGGGACTGCACAGGTCGGAGTTTTATCAGTGCTGAAATCTGCACCTACCGGCAATGCCAATGGAAGGATAGCAGAAGCACCTCAAGCTGAATTTTCTCACACAAAAACATATGACAGTGCCACAAAGATTGGTAAAATTTCTGCTGCTGCAAACATACAAGAGGTGCTGGTGACTCCAACACGTTCAAGTCCACGTCTTGCGGCATCCTCAGATGCACATATTCTCACTAAGGTGCAGCGGAGAGCGGCCTGGAGGAACTTGGATCCGCTTGCAGGTAACACTGATCCTTCTTTTCTCTCTTTTCCAGGTGCTGTTATTTCTGCCAAACTTAGCAACTTAGGTGTACAATTGGGACGAAATACTCAGGAAAATTCAGACTCAATCAAGCTCCTAAAAGACATTGAATCTAAAAGACTATCCTCTCTACCTTCTGATGAAGTAGTAGGATATGATTCTGAATCTGATTTTCTGATTTGTGACTCAGACCTGGACACAAATAATCTTGCTCTAAGTCACTTATGTGGTGATTTGATGGAGGAGGTTATGGATGACGACCGTGATCACCTAAGTTGTGATTTTGAAACTGTCTTAAAAAAAAAATCCATGTCATCTTTTAAAAACAAGAAGAGCCTGAAATTTAGAATAGCTAAAAATAATAAAAACAAAAATGGTTCAAGATGAAAGGAATCTTTTGGAATAGCAGAGGTCTTAGTGACTTGGCTAAATTTAGATTCCTTGCAGACACTTCGAGGGAGCTAAAGCTAGACTTTATCGCACTCTTGGAAACCGGAAAGAAAGAGTTCTCAAATACGACTTTAAATAATATTTGTGGAGGTCAAAATTATCTTTGGCATTGAACCGAACCTCATGGTAGGTCTGGTGGTATACTCCTTGGAGTGAATTTAGATGCTTTTGACATCGGAAGTATTAACGAGGGAAACGACTTTGCTCCTATGTAATAAGGATGATGGTTTTAAATGGGTATTGATCGCAGTTTATGGAGCTGCCCAAAAAGAGCACAAGGAGGAGTTCCTCGCTGAACTAGTGCAAACTTGTGCGAAGGAAACTTTACCAATTTTGGTGGGTAGTGATTTCAATATCATTAGAAACCCACAAAAAAAAAATAATGACCGCTATGATGATAGATGGCCCTTTCTTTTTAATGCCGTCATAGATGGTTTAAATTTGAGAGAGCTTGAATTATCAAGTAGAAAGTTCACATGGGCAAACTCCAGGGAAATACCAACCTTTGAGAAACTTGACCGGATCCTAGTAAGCACGGAGTGGGAAGCTAAATATCCTCTGTCAACTGTCATAGCAATGACTAGAGAGATATCAGATCACACGCCATTGCTACTGAATTCGGGGTCTGGTACACATAATGATAAGCAACCACTATTCAAATTTGAATTAGGATGGCTTATGAGGGATGATTTTCCATCTTTAGTCAAGAAGGGTTGGACTCAAGAAAATAGAGGACATACACCCTTACAAAAGTGGCAGTTTAAAATACGCCGCCTAAGACAGTTTCCTAGAGGGTGGGCTAAGAATACTAGTGGTAAATATAAAAAAGAAAAGGAGGAACTGATTAGAAAAGCGGAGGCTTTGGATAAAAAGGCTGAATCCGAAATTCTTTCAAATGACGAGCTGAATTCAAAACAATGCCTACAAGAGCGCCTAGCGCAGCTCTTAAGAGAGGAAGAAATAAAGTGGTATCAACGAGCTAAAACAACTAAGTTGTTACAGAGCGACTACAATACCAAATATTTTCATTATGTAGCAAATAGGAAGCACCGGAAAACTAGAATTTTTCAACTTGATCAAGAAGAAGGCTCTTAAAAAATATATCACTAATTACTATAAGGACCTTTTTGGAGCATCTCAGAACAATAATTTCTCCATGATGGAGTCAGTTAGGGATGATATTCCTCAAGTATCTAATGAAGAAAATGATATTCTCACTTCTAACTTCACAGAGGAAGAGATAAAAAAAAGCAATTTTTCAAATGGAACATAATAAGGCATCAGGACCAGATGGTTTCCCTGCTGAATTTTATCAAGTATTCTGGAAACTCATTAAGGGAGATCTCATGACTCTCTTTCAGAAGTTTCATAAGGGTACTCTTAATTTATATAGCCTCAATTTTGGAGTTATTACTTTAATTCCAAAACAAAAAGAAGCTACACAAATTCAACAATTTAGACCGATATGCTTACTTAATGTGAGTTTTAAAATATTCACTAAAGTCATGACTAACAGAGCAAGTAGCACAAAAAGTGATCAAGCCATCACAAACTGCTTTCATGACTGTTAGAAACATCTTGGAAGGAGCTGTTATTCTTCATGAGATGCATAGGAAAAAATTAAACGGTATCATTCTAAAATTGGACTTTGAAAAGACGTATGATAAGGTAAAATGGCTATTTCTTCAACAAACTTTACGAATGAAAGGTTTCTCTTTGCTTTGGTGCCGGTGGATAGATCAAATAGTCCAAGGAGGGAGTGTGGCCATTAAAGTCAACGACGATATTGGTCATTACTTTCAAAACAAGGACTTCGTCAAGGGGACCCACTCTCTCTGATACTTTTTAATCTGGTAGCGGATATGCTTGCCATCCTTATAGATAGAGCCAAAGAAAATTGGAATTTCAATGGAGTAGTCCATCACTTAGGGGATGATGGAATGTCTATTCTACAGTATGCAGATGACACCATTCTCTTTATAGAACATGACCTGGTTCGAGCTAAAGATCTTAAACTTGTTTTAAGCACCTTTGAGCAATTGTCAGGGTTAAAATTCAATTTCCATAAAAACGAGCTCTTTTGCTATGGCAGGGCCAAAGAGTACAAGCATGAATATGCTCTTTGGTTGTAAGAGTGGAAGTTTCCCATTTAGATATCTTGGCATACCTATGCATCACAAAAAATTATTAAATAAAGATTGGATAGGAATTGAGGAGAAGTTCCTGAAAAAACTTAGTAGTTGGAAAAGAAAGTTGCTCTCTGTTGGGGGAGGTTAGTTTTAATCAATTCGGTCCTAACGAGTCTTGCAATGTACATGTTATCCTTTTTTTAAAGTTCGCAGAGGGGTTCTCCAAAAAATGGATTACTACATATCTCGCTTTTTTTTGGCAAAGCGACGAGCATAAAAAGAAATATAGACTCACTAAGTGAAATGTTATTTGTATGCTCAAAGAACTCGGTGGGCTAGGAATTTAAAATCTTGATATACAGAATAAATGTCTCTTAAGCAAATGGTTATTTAAGCTGATTAATGAGGAGGGGGTTTGGCAGACTCTACTAAGAAAAAAATATCTGTCCAATAAAACCTTGACTCAAGCTGTCTAACAACCGAGAGATTCACACTTTTGGTCCGAGCTTATGAAGGTTAAAGACCATTCACACTTTTGGTCCGGGCTTATGAAGGTTAAAGACCATTTCTTAGCAGGAGGTTCCTTTTTAATCCAAGATGGAACCCAATTTAGATTTTGGGAGGACACGTAGATAGGAGATAAACCGTTAGGTGAAAAATATCCGGTGCTATACAGATTGGTAAGGAGAAAAAATGTAACAGTGGCGCACGTACTAGGTACAAGGCCATTTAATGTTTCCTTTAGGAAAGCTTTAATTCATGACAATCTAAAAAATTGGCATGAGTTAATAGCAATGATAGCCTTTGTTAACCTGGACAATAATTGTGACAGATTCAAATGGAATTTAAATAAGAATGGGTTTTTTCTGTGCACTCTATGTATTTGGCATTAATCCAAAATGGAGTGATTACCAAAAGAAATCTACTATGGAAAACAAGAATACCGCTGAAAATTAAAAAAAAATTGTGGTACCTTTATAAAGGTGTTACCCTGACAAAAGATAACCTTACGAAAAGGAATTGGCACGGAAGTACTAAATGTTGTTCTGTAACTGTACAGAATCCATACAACATTTATTTTTTGAATGCCACTTCTCTAGATTTATTTGGAACACCGTGCATATCACATTTGGAATTCAACCACCTGCTAGCTCTTCGTATATTTTTTATTCTTGGCTTCTTAGGGTACCAATAACAACCAAACATCAAATTCTATTGGGTGCTGCAGCCCTATGTTGGGCAATATGCTTGAATAGAAATGATATGGTGTTCAACTCAACTAACTCTAAGTCTTATTTACAGGTGATCTTTCATGCAACTCATTGAATAAGATGGTGGTTCTTGCTTCATAAGGAAGAAGTAAAAGCAAATCTGAAACTAGGTTGCCGTCTTTGGGAGACGGTGATCATGGATGTGTTTGCGAAGTTTGGATAGAGATTTAGGAATAGAATCGAAGCTTAATTTGGTTCTCTCCTATGTACTAGATTTTTGCCGTTTTGGATTTTTTTTTTGGAGCCTTAGAGCTTGTATCGATCGGCTTTGTACGTCCTTCTTTGGATGTAGCGGCCGAAACTTTTGTTCTATTATCTAAAGTAAGTTCTTAGTACAAAATTGAAATTCAAAAGGAAAAAAAGATACAGATACAGCCCCATCTTAGGGAAATTTTCAGAGGATTAGGCATTCTGCATGCTGGTTTGAATCATCTTGCTGTGTCTACTGCTCTTCATTTTGCTCTGTACATTGGTGGAAATGTATACAGCGATATAAGAGAATGTCTGTCTTTGCCCGTATTTTCATAGCTCCATTGATCCCTCAATTGCAATTTTATTAAGATATAATTTGAATAATCGTGCCACTTTACTATGTATTAACTGCTTAGGCATAGACTTCTGTTTCTTGTTCCATTGATATAAGTTACAGAGTATTTGAATTTCATTATTGACATCTAAATCATATAATCAGATTTGTTACCCAAAAGCAAACATTTACATATATTAATCTATTGAGACACTTTGTTACGCAGCAGTTCTGGGAGTTGGTGCTTGGAAGCAGATCATAAACCAGTTAGGTTCTTAAGCTGATCCTATGACTGGAAGATGACATTGTAAAAAATAATTATCTTTATCATATACAGAGGAGCTCTTTAGCTTAGCAGTACAAGGTATACCTATTCGCTAGAAGTCATAAATACATTCAATTGAGATAATTGAATATTTCTTGTAAAAGTCAAATCAAAGAAAAATGAAATTGAGAAAATCAAATATGGCCGTGATGGTTCTCTCTGTAATTCTGCTATTATGTTGGCATTGGTTTATTCTGCAAGAAGTGTCTGAACATTATCAAAGCTTGTCGAGGCCGGTGCAGGGGTACTTCATGTCCTGCGCCTGTTATGGTTACGAGAGTTAGTCCTTCGTAAACTTGGCTCCAACCTCCAACCTGCAACATCAAATAAGAAGAATGATCAATACACGTTGGATTTTTATGTCTGCTCTGCTCTAAAATTTACTGAGTACAGTGACTTTTTGCATACCAACCTTTCCATGGTCATACCAAGCATACCAATTGACAAGTGTGGGAAGCTTGAGGGCATCTATCGAGTATCTTGTTGCTGTTACAGGAACTACAGCATCTGTATCCCCACTGTGAAGAGGTTGACAAGGAAAGAATTGTAAGTCAATTAATTAATCTTGTCTGTGACAGTCAAATGCGGTGCATTAGCAGCAATGAGAACTTATTTCGTAGAGCATTTGAAAATTAGGTGGCAAAGAATTGAATGCCTTGATTATCTTTCAGCGGGACAGTGGTTAAAATATTGGAGAAACAATCCATTTAATAATAAAGGTGGCGATAGAGAGCCACTTTTTCAATCCTCAACTGTTGCCTAAAAAATTCAAAGGATATTTATGATGATTGACCAAAACATGGACAATGTGTGTACAAGTAAACCAGCAAAATTCTCATGCCATGCAAAATAATATAGGAAAAGCTGAAATTGCTGACATTCACCTGAAAACCCATATCCTGATGCCAGCTGCTATTAATTCTTGGTAAATTGGAAGCATAGATTTGGGGGAATCTGCCCAATAGGATCCGACAACATCACTGTAACAAAAATGATAAACAGGTTCATACGTCTAAATGGTGAACGCAAGTTTTAAGGTATATTTGTTCAACTAAAATCACTCAAACCTGCATGTTGACCAAGGGTAGTGAATTCCAGTAGTATTGGCATGCAATGCCATCTGTACTTCTGGTCGGTTGTAGTAAATATTTGCGTACCTCTCAGTGCAAGGATCATAGGCTTTTGACAACCAAGGCTGTGGATAGCAACATATGATTAAAAATAGATAAACGGCCCAAACATTATATTCTCTGCATCTAGTATGCAATGAATTAAGTCTATATGAAATTGTTAGACAAAAGAGAATTAGAAAACAGAACAAACATAAATTCATTCAAAATAGCAATTTGCAGAAAAAAAATGTCTATCCAAAGTAACAAGTATTGAATGTCACAGTTCGATAAATGCACTTCGTGCAGAAACGGCAAACTACCACCAATCTAAAGGAATCCCAACTGTATATATCCTTTTGAAAGTGAATCCATTTATAGCATCCGATGGCTTTATTGAATGTTTTGAAAAGAGATGTTCTCCTTTTTGTTGGACCTGTGGCTGTTTGATAGTATTTTTCTTAAACATCACATAATAAAACTAAAAGTGAACCAATCAGGTAGAATAAATAAATATTGTTAGTCATCCTTGTCAATTGATGTTCAAGTAGAATTATTACATCATACTAGAGTAATCCACTTCCATGTGTTGCGCATCTGATATTCTATCAGTATCTGCTGATTGATATGGCAATGCTTTCTGCTCTTGCTGACTGCAGTGTGTACTAGATCTATGGAACGATATTGGAACTACTCTAAGAAAGTTCAAAAAATGAAATAATACTTACATAACGGCCTCCCAAACCACGTTTTAGAGAGGCTGTCGCATTGCACGGCTTTGTATACAGACTATAAGGGTCAATATGGCCTTCTTCAGCACTCGCTAAATTCAGGTTTTTGAGGCAGTCATCAGAAGGGTGGGTTGCGGATTCAAGCAAGCATGTTGCCTTCAAGTTGTGATAGGTTTTGTCAGAGATCAGACCATGAGTCCACCAATACTCGAATGTGCCAAGATAGTCATGGTAGTCATCAATCACAGCATTGCCCACCTGAAGAATCACCAAAAATTCAGATACCAGCACACACATTGATCCCATGCACAAACATTCCTATCGTTGCCCAAATATAGGAATACAGAGTCCCAAATTTGCCAAACAAAAAAACTCTGAAAATGCATGGACATGAAGTATTTACCATGAATCCTTTTAGATTAATTATAGGATTCTGAATGCTTTTGTTCTTTTCATATATGAGCTGAGCTAACTGGGGAACATAATGCCCTGCAAAAATAGGACGACAGAAGTTCAAGTCTTTCAGCCTTAAAAAAGTCAATTGAAACACAAAATTTACCTGCATAACTTTCTCCAGCAATGTAGAACTCCCTGTACTTGTACTGTGGGAATCTCTCGAGCCAGTTTACGAGAAAAGCATAAGCATCCAGGGCTACAAGTCAAAGGAAAGTCACAAGATGTTGCCACACGTGACTCAGTGAGTCACCGTCGACACCGCGGATGGACAGCTAGCGCTTCTTACAGGAACGGGAATTGAATCAGTTGATTACCTGTCTTTGCATCTCCTCCAGTGTACAGATCCAGCGATGAGTTCGAGTACGAGAACCCGACGCCGGCCGGCGACTCCAAGAAAAGCAAATTGGCCGCTGCAATCACCAGCCCAAACTAATCAGCCACTTCCAAGTTCCAACACAAGCATTACAGCATTGCTTGCCAGTCCAATGGAGCTGAAGAACACGCACCCTTGTTCCACGAATTGGGGTTGAGGTACAGCGTCTGGCCGTCAGACCTGATGCGGAACGGGCCGACCTCTTCGGACGCGCCGAAGCCGACCGACGAGCACCCGGGCCCGCCGTTGAGCCAGAGGACGAGCGGCGCGATGGGCCCGGCCGCCGGCACCGCCTCCACGAGCCAGTAGAAGAGCGCGCGCCCCCGCGCCGCGTTGACGGTGACGTAGCCGGCGTACTGCGAGAACCCCACGTCGGGCGGCTGGCCCGGGAGCTCCCGGATCCGGTCGCTCTCCTGGTCGGCCAAGGCCACGGTCCGCAGCGCGACTGAAGCTAGCAGCAGCACCAGAGCCGCGACCCCGTGAGCCATTGCCACTGGGGGGCAAGCTCCAACGGCTGAGCGGCCCCGCTCTGCCAATGCAGCTCCCCGCAAAATAGATATTTGAAGCAGAGGAGACTGGACGAGGCCCCAAGTGGAAGCAGTGGAGCTGAGCTTGGCAAGCACAGACCTCGCACTTGCTCAGTGCACCTGCTCTACTGTTGCTGGTGCGCCGAACAGAGCAACGATTGCTTGCAACGTTGCCTTGATTTCAGCGGGGGATTTTCGGTCCTCACGCCACCCTCATTGGCCAAGGAGGCTCGTTGTCGGCGACTCGGCGGAAGGAAATCGGCGTGCAGGCAGCTGACCTCGTCCGCTCGCGGCTTGCTCTGACCACCGCGCGCGCGCGCCCCAGGCAAAGGTGGTGAGTGCAGGAAAGTACAAGCAGAATGCGCCGAGATTTCCTCCCCACGCCTTCGATGGTTGATTGAGTCGCGCGCGGCGGGTACAGCTCACGCGCGGGGAAAGAGGCGGATCAGATCGCGCGTTCGATAGAAGAAGATTAGGCAGGATTAGGCAGGGGGGTTAGTATACAGCTGCTACAGCGCGAGACAGCAAGTAGGCTGTCAGAACGGAACGTGCCGTCGCGCGGCTGGGGGAGGAGGCAGCCAGGTGGGCCGGCGGAAGAGGCTGAATTGGGGCACATGGGATGTGGCGGGCGTTGGGAGGGAAACAGTTCGAGAGCGCGTCGCATCTCATCTCATCTCATCTGCTCCCCCAGCGGCAGGCGGGCGGCATCGACGCCCACCCCATCGCCATGTCCGCGTGCGCGTGAACACCAAATCGATCGGGCAGGTAGCAAGCGGACAGACCGAACGAACGCGCCGGGTGCCGACGAGAACGTGGCGAGCTGTTTCGCTCCGTTTGATAGCGCGATGGTAATGACAGTGTAATGTAAGCAACCGACTTGCAATGTTTATGTGTGCATCGGAGACCGCGATGATGACGACGAACAGCGGTCGCCTCCTCCCCAAAAGAATAGCACTGACCGCCGCATCATTGCGTCTTGCCAGAAAGAAGAGATTTTTTTTTTGAGGCAGCCCCCACGCGAGCTCCTCCCATTTTTTAAGCGCCATCTGGTTCAGTTTTTTGTGGGCTCGTGCGGTGTGCGCCACAGCAGCATGCGGATGCGTAGATAGATGATTCATGATTGTAGCACGGTGCGCAACACATGGAAGTCCAGCGAGGTTCAGGATCAGCGGCGGCCGGTCCAACACGACGCTTGGCAGATGTGAATTTGCTACGTATTGGACATTTGCAGTGCAAATCAGAAAGAGCATGATAATACTAGGATCATCTTTTGAGTTCAGTACACATGCTGCAATCATGGTTCACAAAACCGCTCGAAAATTTTCGACCAAACCGCTGCGGCTCGGTTTTTACGGTTGATCGGTTTTTGTTTTAAAATTTTTTAAAAAAATTAAAAATTTGAAAATTCGAAACCGAGCGGTTTACCGCAAAAACCGTTCAAACTGGTTTGATTTCAAATTCAAAAACGGTAAACCGTAAAAACCGCTCGGTAAACTGTAAAAACCGTTCGGTTTTCTCTCAAAAATTTGATTTTTGAATTTGTTCGATTTTTTAACAGTTTTCGCGGTTTTTACGGTTTTCGTTAAACCACTCTCGAGCGATTTTCGCGGTTCAAACGATTTTTTAAACCCTGGCTGCAATACCAGTGACAAAACTTGCAGATTTGTTTTCCTCAGTACCAGCCGGTTCTGCGAACCAGTGCTACTACCTGCTACTACAGTATTTCAGTAATCTGACGAAAAGGCCAAACAAAAATCGCCGTACCGCACCAACGGAAACGACAGGAGAAACGAATCAGCTTGCCAGGTCGGAGTCCGGCTCGATGGCAGAGCGCAGCCCCTGACGAACCATCATCTGTGCGTAGAACTCGGCGTGCTCCTGCTCACACATCAACAAAACAGTAGCAGCACAAAGATAAGAAGTTACATGTCGTGACCGTAACCAAAGTAGCAAAATGCTCCGTAGTGGGCTGCGCTGTCATTAGAACTAGCAGTAAAGCAATGTGCGAACGTCGCATGTAGCAAATTAATCCTTAATACCTTGACGGCGACGATGACAACAGCGACGCCTTTCAGGCGAGACTCGTGGAAGAGCTGCCGCGCCGACTCCGCGGTTATGGACGGCACCACCTGCGGCAGGGCCTTCTCCACTGCACATCGCAGGCACCACGGAACGGCAGCGAGCGTGAGACGTGACGACCCAACAATTCAGATGAGAAACGCAGGAGCAAGAGAGGCCGAGTCAGTACCGAGCTTCTCTGTGTGGCGCGCGTCGTCCACGAGCAGAACCTTGTAGCTGTCGCCGCTTCCGGAGCCCTTCCTCTCCCTGAGCCTTCCCGTGTCACCTCCTGCGCACGCACGTCCAAACCAAGAAGACACCGCCGTGAATCAACCTGCACACTATACATCGCGTGCGCAGGGCAAGAGCAAGACGGAAACGGGAGCGGCGCGCGCCGCACCTTCTTCCAAGACGGGGATCGTGTCGAGCTGGGACTGGTCGAAGGCCGGCCGGTCCAGCACCGCGCCGCCGGAGCTCGCGTGCGGCGCCGCGACTGCCGTCGTCGTTGTCGCCGACTTGCTCCGCGACCGCGCTCTCGGGTTCACGGAGACGGGGGAGAGGTGCGCGGGGGTAGTCGCCGCCGTGCTCGGCAAGATGAGCGCGGTGCACGCCGCTGCTCGTCCGTTGGCGGCCATTGCGAACGTGGAGGCGATTCAAGCGCAGGTTCCGGCGTAGTGCGGTTTCGTGTGCTTGGCGATGGATGTGGCGAGACTTGAGAGGCAGGCGAAACAGCTGTTCTTGGTCACGGAAGGAGGATGAATGAACTTGGCAATGGCAGAATTTACGCAGGGTTCAGATAAGGGGAGTGCCAAATGACGACAGGGTCGAGCATTTGAGAAAACTGTAGATCTGTGTGGTTACGGTGACATATCCTGCGAACTGGAATTACAGTCCTTCACGATTTGCTCTTCCTGTTCCATTTTTCCTTCTTCGAGTGCAACATCGCATGGAAAACCCGTGTGTGTACGCCGCGTACTCGTGTAAAACAGGGCAGCAGCCCGATGCTTGTGCGGCCATCCGTTCGCCACGATTACCATTTTCCTCTCACCACATTCGGATGCGGCGCCACGACAACAATGTCTGGCCGGCAAGAACGAACAAGGTTTGCTGAATCAGGTCCCGGAATGTTCAAGAAACAACATGGGCAAGACGCCAGTAATGATCCAGAACAAAGCAAAGGGCTATATGCACTCGAACCAGAAAAATTATGGTGATAATTTCAGTCCTCAAGAAATCATTGGCGACTGATCCGAGAAAAAGAGACGCCTGTTTAGTCGAGACGTGCACATCACACGCCAAGCACCACAACTAGGTGCATGTATAACATGTACAGCAGCCCAGCATGGAACTGAAGAGATTCATTCTGTATCATGAACCCGTTATGGTCTTTCAACATTTCGATGTGCCACTAAAGCATGGCCGAGCAGATCAAATGATGGGCCGAAATGGCCCGGCATTAGAAACGACATCCAGACGCGAGGGGGTGGGCTGAAATGCTCATCCTCATGCTAGGAAACTGAGAGCCCGGAGATCCCAAAATAAGCGCAACTTCTGCTGGGAGGAATCAGATACCTACCCAGCCCAGGAAAAACATTTCTGCAGACCAAAGCATGGCTGAAGCCGAATCAATGGAAGTTCCTCCTCCATAATATACAAAATCAAATGGGAAATGCATCGCTCCTTTAAACGACGCTGAATGAAATTTCAAGAGCTTCCCGCGATTTCACACCAGGATGAATTGACCCCTCCGTACACCACGTATAATACATCTATGTTTTTTTATACCATAGAAACACCGGCAAAAAACAATTACACCTGAAACAAAAAGCTAGCTAGAAGTTGTACAACAAACCACACAGCTATCAACGCCTCGCTCCCGGTCATTTCTTCCACATGCCGCTGATCCGCCTGAGCACGTTGCCGTTCTTCCGCGCCGCAGCGTCGTCGTCGAGCTCGTCGCAGAAGCCCGCGTACTTGCCGCCCTCCAACGACTCGCTCCGCTCCACAACCTTGCCGTTCCCGCCCTTGCCCACGGTCAGCAGCGCCATGGCGGTCTCCGCGGCCTTCCTCCACTGCTCGGCCTGCACCCGCAGGCGCCGGAGCTCGGACTCCATCTCGCCTTTCTTCGCTGCTTCCGCCGCGTCGGCCTCCGGCGTCCTCGCGGAGCCTTTCTCGGCCTCGTACTGCTGCAGCTCGAGCTTCAGCTGCCCGTTCTCCTGGAGCGCGCTCTGCAGTTGCTGTTTCAGCTCGTCCGTCGTGCTGTCCGTCGTTGGTCTCGTGTCGGCTTGCAGTTTCTTGTTCGCGTCCAGGGCGTGCCTCAGCTCCGACTCCTTGTCGAACAGGCTCGCCTTGAGGAAGATCACCTCCGACCTGGCGCTCTCGAGCGCCGCGGCGAGCTTGCCGTTCCGCAGATCGGACTCCATCTTTAACTGATCCATGAGCTCGTACGCGCACTGCGTCTCCACCGTGCTCAGGATCTTCGCTTCTTGGTACCTGGCCTCCGCGGCCTCCAACTCTGACCTCAGTTCGGCTGCCTCTGAACCCGAGCAGTCGCAGTGATCACTGGCCTTGTTGGCTGACGTCTCAGCGATCTCCTCCTCAAGAATTCTAACCTTTGCACGCGACTCCTCGAGCTCCTTGACCACAAGGCCGAACGAATCCATCAGCTTGGAGCCGTCGGTGAGCAGCGAGTCGATCGTGGCCCGGCTCGCCTCCAACTGCTGTTTGCACTCCTCGTGCATGGCGCGCGCCTGGGCCTCGGCCTCCTCGCTCGCCTTGAGCTTCACCCTGAGTTCGTCGATGGTGGCCAGCGCCTCCACCACGTCCTGTCTGCGGTCGGCACGCGCCGCGGCGGCGAGCTGCACCCGGAGACGGTGCACCTCGCCCATGGCAGCGCACAGCGCCGCTGAGTCCGCAGCGTGCTGCTTCTGCAAGGCCTCCAGCTCCGATTGCCACGAGCGGTCGCGCTCCTGCGACAGCCGGCGCAGCTCGTGGAGACGGGCGTCCTCAGCCGACGATAGCTCGGCTAGCTGCGCCTCGGAGTGGCGCACCTGCGCGGACGCGGCGGCGGCCTGGGCTTTAGCCTCGTCGGCCTCCCGCAGAGCCCGCTTCTTTGAGAGCTCGGTGGAGTGGAGCTGCTCCTTGGCCTTCTTGAGCTCGTCTTGCAGCTGCGACAGCTGGGACTCCAGCTCCGACAGCTTCGTCGGTGGCCTCCTTTTCTGGTGATTTCATTACACAGAAGGACAAAATTAATGCTTGCAAGATCACTGATCGTGATAGCAGCACTACTGTACAGCAAATTTCAATTGATGAATTGGGGGTAATTTTCACAGAAACATGTTTAACTAGTCAACTAGGCTTGTACTGATTATTGTGGCATGTTTTTGCTGGAGAACAATCAGCTCAAAGAATGCTGCCAGGATGCTAGTTTCCTTGGCTTCTTCTAGCATCCTTGGAAAGGAACATCTGTTGAAATGTTAGCAGTAATTTTACTTCTACAAGCAATTTATCTGTATGAGAAAAGGACTAGAATCAGTTAGCCTGTCTATTATTCTGGGTGTTCATCAGGACTCGGGGCCATAATCAGCGCAGACTGACAGCGAAAACCGATCTTAAGACGGCGGTTCCTGGTCCCAAACAAGATTTCGCGTCAAGACTTGAAATATGCCTGTTCTGCCGTTGGTTCCATAGACAGGACTGGCAGCAGAATTGGTACCGCAATTTCAATTCAATCAGTTTGGTAGTCCGCATAAGGACAATCTTCAATAATTGTAGGATTTGCTAACCAGTTGATTCTACTTGTAGGAGTACAAAATACTTCGTCCGTTACAACGTACGGACAGTTTGTTCCAGCAAGATATTAGACCTTGGGAACTACAACTACTCCTACCTGAGAGTATCGGAGAACGATAGATATATCTGTACTGTATAATCACATAAACAACGAGATAATGGAGAAAATTCGAGGCATTTAAAAACAACTACTTCACGCTATCAATCTTTCAAAAACTATAGTCATCATAAGATAAGTTGAAGTACGTTTCCTTGATTTGACATCACCGACGAGCCAAACAGATTTCTAAAACCTCTGTTTTTCTCTGAAGCCAAGTTACTGAAACTGCATTCTGAAATGGACTCCTCTCTCTGAAACGAAACTACTGAAACAGACTGATTTCTCAAGTAAACTGGCAGGGATTTGCGTCATTTTACCTCTCTTTCCGCGCTCATGGCCATGCGGCGGTCGACCTTGGGGCTCAGCCCGGTGGGCGGCTCGGCCGTCCTCACCGTCCGGCCGGTCTTGTTGCTCCCTTGGGAGGACGTCCGGGTGGGGTGCTCCACGGAGCCATTCCTTCACGCCAAGAACACATCCGATTGAGTCAGAGAAAAAAAATAGCTAAAAATCACAGGGCAAGCAACCTCACGCCTAAAGCAGCACATTACCTCGAGTTGTTGCTGCTATAGTATAACTTGAGAAAATGCATTTTGTTCAAGGACGATAGCATGATAAGACTACCACAACAGGGGAAATGGTTGAGTGTTGAGTCTTCACTCTCATTTAAAACCCGAGCAAAAGAAATCTGTTCCTTTCTGGGAGATTCTCAAATCAATCCAGCAAAACCAATCCAGAGCTCCCCGAGACACTGCGGAGCACCTGGTTCCCGGCCAGCTGTGGCCGCTTTCGGAAGAGCGCGACGGATCGAGACCGACGCCAGCTCAAACCAGATGCAAAGAAGAAGAAGCCGCAGCAAGACGCAACGGGGAGCAGAGGAGAGGAGAGAGGGGAACAAAGAATCCGAGGCCGGAAAAGCGCAAGAGGCCGACCAGAAGTGGAGGGGGGGCGCGCGGCGCCACCGAGCCGAGGCAGGAACCGAGGAATTAGCTTAACCTAATCTCCGCGGTCCCCGCCTCCGTCTGCGACAGGAGCACGGGCGGGATCAAAAGGGCAGGGGAGGCTTGGCTTTACCGGATGCGGGCTCGCAACAAGTGGCCCCGTGCCCCCGCCTGCTTGGCTCCGAGCTCGAGAACGAGACAGGCGTTGCGCATGGAGCTATCTTCGAACAGTCACGGTCACATGCGCCCTTGGTTTGAAAACTTGGTCGCTTCTTGGCTGCCTCCATCTCCATGGATAGTAGAAAAACAATGGTAAATAAAAGAGGAGACGGACAGACGGTGTCACGGTGATAAGCGGGAAAACCTTTTTTACGTCCGCCAAATCGCGAATTTCCATGTCGTCACAGCCTAGCAGCTACTACTAACTCAAAATCATCCTCATGACCGGCGGTGGTCTATAAACAGGGACGACTCAACTCAAAGAACATGGGGGACGGTGCGTGTGGCATATTGACTTGGAGCAGGAGGAGAATCTAACACCGCGGGATCGACTGATGCGAGGAGGAAACAATAAACAAACATGCGCGCATGCAGCAATCATCAAGCGGCACATGGAATTCAGCGGAGGAGGGGATGAACTGAATCGGAACAAACCTTGCCTTGGCCGGCTGCATGGCGATGATATCTCCTTTATTTCAGAACGCAAAGGTACGGCTCCAATAGGAAAGCTGCAAGGTGACGAACGGTCAGCTCCGTCTTCTCGTTCTCATGGAAGAGAGCAGCAGGTAGTAGAGAGGTAGAGGCCGAGAGCAGAGGAGCTAGCCGCAATGGCGACGGAGGTGCGAGTTAGCTCCTCCTCTCCCTCTCTCTGCACCCTCTCTACCTTGTTCACATGAGGCGGGGAAAGCCAAAATAAAGCAACTACATAACGGGCGACGCAGGAATTTGGCTGCTGGCTTCCCCGTCTAATCTGTTACTAACTTCTTGTCCTCCAGCCATATAACCAACTGCAGGGAACACCGGAACAGCCGTGCGGTTTTTTTTAACACTCCAAACTGCTAATCGACGTCCTCAAACTTTGGGGGTGGGGGACAGTCGGGGATGAGGTGTTCGCAAGGTTTCAAAAACCGGTTTGGTCTCGAAAACTGGTCGGCATCGGTTTGATCGGTTTTTAAGAAAACCGAAAAACCTCGTTACAGTAAATCGAGAAAACCGGGTAACTACAAAAATCAAATTTTTTATAGAAAACCAACCGGTTTCAACGATTTACCGGTCAGTTTTTCCAGTTTACCCTTTTTGAATTTGAAATCAAATCGGTTCGAGCGGTTTTCCACCGGTTTCTTCGGTTTACCAGCCGGTTTGACCGGTTTTCGGATTTTCAAATTTTTTTGACTTTTAATTTTTTTTTAATTTATTAAACCGAAAACCGCCAACCTTCTAAACCGAATCGGACCGATTTCACCGAAAACCGCGAAAACCAGTCGGTTTTGACTGGTTTTGTAAACCCTGGTTCGCATGCAAATTCTTTCTTTTACCGTTCAAAATAATACCCGATATTTTCTCAAAAACTAATGCCTAGTGGTATTTTAGGATATTTTAGAAAATTGAGTTACTGTTACTTAACAAAATTACATGCAAAAATTATAATCTTCTTTCAATTCGAACAATTAACGTTAGATTGAAATACTTGCTATAGTAGTTTTGAGAAAATACGAGTATCCATTTATTTTAAACTGTGCCTCGCCACACGGACGAACTGAACCTATGATGGCTCGATCGCCCTTGATCATGACCGCTCCCGTTCCTCGTCGATCGACAAGAGTCCGGCCTACAAGGTCCCTTGCAAGATAACGCACTATACGCTCGCCACTACAACTACCAGACTTAAGGCTGCAGAAAGGTAGGCCTGAAGCAAGCAAGAATCCACCACGGCTCTTCCCCTTTTGTTTCGCGCTCGCTCTCCCTTTCCCTCTCGCGTAGTCTTCCCCCTTACTCAACGATTGCCGGCCCCCGCAGAAAAGCAACGGCGCCGTCCGCTCCCGGCACCGCTTCCCTGAAATCATGCTGCGTGCGTGCATGGTGCACATGTGGTTGGTGGTTTTGTCGAATTGACAACCACATCCTGAAAACATCGGCTCTTCAGTTCACAAATAGCCTGAAGACGAGACACGTATTGCAGCTTTATTGTTGTGAGGTTTTGTTCCGGATAGATAACTAACTCGACAGCTAGCCGTGTACGTGAGCTGGGCTTCGCGGACGAGTGGAGGCGATGAGACAAAGGCTTGGACATGATCAAGAGTTTTACAGCTTGTTTGCACCTGGGCAGATAACTACTCCTACTCTACCACGAGTAGTAAGCTGTAAGCTTGTGAGCTAATCTAGGTAGGTTGGTGTGAGACTACGACAGGTATGTGATTGTGAGGAGGAAAGTGGAGTTGGTCCTCGTGGCTCCAACGAGGAAAGCATGCCGAATCGAGTGGTAACCCAACGCCCAACTTTCGGACCTTCCAAACCAATGTCGCACGCGGTTGCAGCAACCGGCGGGAGAGGATGGATTGGGTTCCATCCAGCACCAAGGGCATCAAGCCTTGCATGGTTCAGCAATGAGATGCGTATTCAGGAGTCAGGGCATGGCAACTGAAAGAAGAAGAAGCCTCACCTCGGGCCTCTGCTCTCCAATCGCTCCAGGATGGCAGGAACTAAAGCAGAACGGGCTGGACGACAGACGCCTTTCTTCTCCTCCGCTCTGTCGCCCGGCCTTCACTTCACATCGTTCTCCGAGAAGCCATTGCCCAGGAGGGGAAAGAGGTGTGGATACGGGGCACCTACGCAGGTGAAGTCGGATGTCATCTTCTTTAAATAAGGAGGAAAGCAGCAGGGACACACAGGTTGTGGGATTGCAACATGGTTGCCTGCTGCAGGGAGAAGCAGAGGCAGATGGCAAGACCAAGAACAATCATTTCGTGTGCTCGGTATCTCGTGCGAAAAGGGGAAAGAAAAGGAGCGATTTGAGAGAGTGTGATCTTCGTGCCCGTACCTGATGCTTGTTAAACAATTGATCTTGCGAGGAACTTCAACACCTTTCTGATGCTGCCGTTGCGCTCTGAGATGGCGCTGGTCTCGGGTAATGATCGATCCGTGTTGTCGAGTTGGGATCCTTCTTTAGTTTCGACTCAGAAATGGCTATACAGGCGATGGCTGCAGTGCGGATTCTCTGCAGGCTGATGAAAACTAGGGCGAGGATGCTAAACTAAGCAAAGCTTGAATGGCGCCTGAGCAGTCAAGCTCTACTGCTTTGAACCATACGACTTTGTTTTACTGTATCACGCATGGGTTCACCGTCTTGTTTGTTTCCTTTCACCATCTCACCGATCTTATGGCACATACAGTTACTATTTCAGGATCATGTTTCCAACATTTTTACCACTGGGAAAAGAAAATGGGGCAGCAGGATGCAGATCCGGAGATTTTTACCACGCGTAGTTGCCCCCACCGGCACGAAACGTTTACACGCCTGTGCGACAGGGGAGACCGTTCAGAGCAGAGCCCCAGCCTCCCGCGTCCGCGACACGACAAGTATCTCACTTTGGAGCTCGATCGCTCCGATTCGCTCGGTGGCCGCGGACCACTCGACGACGTTTGGGTAGATAACAAGCGAAGCCCTCGCGCGCGCGCCGCGGCGGAGGCCGGAGGGACGTACAGCGTGCAGCCATCGTCTCGTCGCGGCTCGCGGGTGTTCCGGCAGCATGCTGCGGCGCGCGAGGCCGGGTACGCGCCGTGCAAGCGGACGGGGAACGGCATGTGAACTCGATCGCGCGCAGCTAGCTGAGTCCCGTGCGCGCGCGCATGTGAGCCCGCTTCGGACAAGGGCCGTACCGATCTCATGGCTATAGGCCGGCCGGCCCGGGATCAAATCTACCTGCTTCCCCGCGTGAATTACTGAAGCCACGCGGCAAGTTTTACTGAAGGTAAACCTTGGTACGCTGGCTGATCCAAATCGTGGTCCAAAAACCAAGCCAATACTGTACTAACCGACGGGGTTGAGAATGCCGAACACACGTTCCATCAAGCAGTCGCCGGCGGGTAGACATCGTCGTGTTGTAGTTGCACGCACTTGCTTGCCGTTGTATCCACTGCTCGTCGTCGGTTGACCGCTACGTATGTACGCTCGGCCGGGGCGCAGGCGTGCACCGCGCGCTCGGTACTCGCCCCTCGCCCCGATCCGCTCCTGCAGTAGTCCTGCTGTGCTGCGATCGCGACGTCCGCTTTCGTTTTTCCCAGACGAATATAAGTGGGCTCGACCTTTGTTCTTCTGAGACTTGGACCGCCACCACTGTTTACCAAGGGGAAAAGGGGACTTGGACCGCCATTTTGTTAGTGACCACCGACGTTATGGCGTCGCGATACGGCGTACGCAGCAGGGCTGATTATGCTGGGGAGCACCAGCCAGCACGTAGCACGTCGCCGTCAGGGGCGTGTATGGCTTCTAAGGCTCGTTCGGTAGAGCTCACACCTGTCTTGGTTTTTTAATTCACTTTTGATTCGTCTTGAAGTGATTTTTAAGTTGAAAATAATTTTTTTAATTTTTTAAAATAAACTCTTAAAAAAAAGACAGAAAATAACTCCACAGAATCAAAACAAACTACTTATTTCACTCCCAGCTCTAAAAAATCAGACAAAATCGCTTCTTTTAAAAAACAGCATTTGACAGCGCTCTACCAAAAGTCCTTAAGTTCCATCGCTTGCTGATGGGTCGTCGTTATCAGTCGGTTCTGCAGCATAGTACTCTCCGCGCCATGCATTTGCAGCTCTACCGTTACGTGCCTTGGTGGGTACCTGCCTTATCTTCCTTACGACACCGATCGCTATTGTATCAGCAGCCAACGTCGCGTCGTTGGGACAAAACGGGAGGGGTTCTCGATTGCGAGCTGATCACGAAACCGCCGGCGGTTCCAGCACGCTCAGTCCCGTTGCTTTCAGATATTAAGATCCTTAGATACAGTTTTTATTCGATCAATCAATTTAAAGATTCGTAGTGTATCTGAATTTTTGAATGGGTCTGTCTGGTTGCTTCTCCGCGTAATACAGAGCTATGCAATCTGAAGTGGTGATACCTCACGAGTGTTGAACGTTAGGATTGTACTAGGAGTCGAAGCATTTGCCAGCTAATGGATGAAAAATACACCAGTCAAACATTAGGCATTGGAAGCAGAGAAGTGGACTGGCACAACAAAACACCGCTCCAATACAGATAAACTCCAAACTCCAAAGGCAAACATAACTTTCACAAGGATCATGAAACCGCAACTTCAGGTTGGATGATCAAGCATTCAAGCAAAATCATCATCCAAGGAGCCAAGCAGGAGCTGATTGCGTATGCGAGCTTTGCATTTTGTACTGTCATACTCCGTACCACTTTTAGAAATTCAGTAGTCAGAACCAGAAATCAGCAAGTGGGCTGCCGTGGGAATGGAAATAAACCAGATGCAGCCCGTATATTCCGCCCTTAGGGCTACAATCAGCCCAACCCGTCGCACTGGAGACTCGCGCCGTCGCGGGCCACCAGCTTTTCTTGGAAGATTTCCTATTAAGCTTCTTCAATTCTTACCCAAGTTGCTAAAAAGAAAACTCTTACCCAAGTTAATTGGGACTTTTTGTTTAGATGTTTAGAAATCAAGAACTTTAGTCCTTTTATAGATGGACTGGATTAAACAAGTTGTTTGCAATGGCACTTTGAGTGTTAAGCTCAATAATCAATTAGGTCCTTATTTTGCTAGTAACAAGGGAGTAAGACAAGGGACCCATTGTCTCCTTTCTTATTTAACATAGCAGCAGACTGCCTTACTAAATTGTTTCATCAAGCCCAATGTAATGGTTTGATTTCAAGGTTAGCTGACCATTTAATTGAAAATGGGGTGACAATTATGCAATATGCGGATGACACTATCCTTTGTTTGCAGCATGATATGCAAAAAGCTACTATGTCAAGTTTCTGTTGTATAGTTTTGAGCTTATGTCTGGGCTTAAGATTAACTTTCAAAAAAGTGAAATTGTTCTTGTTGGGGGGGGGGGGGAGGGGGGTTGAGTTATTTCATTGTCAAGTTGGAGTTTTCCCCATTAAATATTTAAGGGTGCCAGTTGGTCCCTCTAGGATTTTTTTTCTTCTAAAGATTGGGATTTATTATCTCAAGAGATCTCTAAGAAGTTGGATACCTGGAAGGGGGGGATCTTTATCTATAGGGGGCAGACTCACTCTTATCAATGCTAGTCTTACCAATAAGCCCATATACCATATGTCTATGTAACTGCTCACCAAAACAGTTATTGAAAAATGGATAAAGCCAGGAGATCTTTTTTTTGGCAAGGTGGAGGCACTAAAAGAAAGTATCATTTGGTGAGATGGAGTAAGATTTGAACTCCTAATAATAAAGGTGGGTTAGGAGTTAAAAATTTACATTTGATGAACTGTTGCTTGCTTTGTAAATGGTGGTGGAAATTGGAGAATGAGTCAGGGCTGTGGCAGGAGATTATTAGAAAAAAGTACTTGAGAAACAGTAATATTACCATGGTGAAGCATAAACAAAATGACTCTCCTTGTTGAAGTGACCTGTTGAAAGTGAGGAATTTATATCTTTTGGGTAGGCAAAAGAAAATTGGCAATGGAGAAGACACTTTATTTTGGAAATATTGTTGGCTTCATGAGATGCCTCTGGCCCAATCTGTCCTAGATCTATATGATCTTTGCAATAATAAATCTATCACTGAGAGAGATTTTATTGAGAAGCATGAAGAAGTGGGCTTCAGAAGGAGGTTAGATGATGCTCAAGCTCAAAGTTGGGATAATATTAAGAGTGATGTTCTGAACTGTAGTTTATCAGAAAGCAAGGACAACACTTTTTGGGTCTTTAACACTCGCAAAGTGTTCTCAGTGCAATCTTTACACAAGAAACTCTTTGCTGGGTTTCAGCAGATAATAAGCACACTTGGAAAGCTAAAATCCCTTTGAAAAACAAAATTTTTGTGTGGCTAGTGGAACAGAATGCAATTCTTACCAGAGATAATATGAAACCTAGAAATTGGGCCGGTGTCAATATGTGTGCGAATTTTGCACCCAGGAAGAATATGCATCTCGTCTAATTTTCACTTGTCCCATTGCTAAGTGTGTTTGGAGTTATGTTGGGGTTTGCGTAGGGGCAGATTGTATTCCTACATCTGTGGAACAATGTTATGCTTGGCTGAACAAATTTGTTCCCGGTTTGAAAGAATTTCATGTTCCAAGTTTCACTGCTATTGCCTGGTCCATTTGGAAGACTAGAAACAAAACCTGTTTTGATAACAAATTGTTATTTAACCCAAAAGAGATAATATATCAAGCTTGTTCCTTTTTAAAATATTGGACAGGCCTTTTGAAGGAGCTCTCCAAGGAAAACCTCATTAGAGGAGTGGAAAGTCTGTTGCAAACGGTGGCAGCGATCGACAACTGGAACAGAGCTCCATCGAATGTTCTGCATCTTGCAGGGCCGAATGACGATGAAGACCAAGCTGATGACACTGAAGATGTCGAAGATGGTGATGAGTGATTCATGCTGTTCTCTGGTGGATGGTGATGTTTCGTTTGTACTAGGGTTTAATCCTTGGACATGTAATAATTTTGTGGAGTGTTGCTGGCTCAGTCCAGTCTTGTCGTATTTCCGTTTGCTCGTAGTCCCTGCTTCTGTCTTTCTCATCCGTTGGTCTGTAATACTTGAACACCGTATTTTCCGTTATGAATATAATGGAAACGGGGCTTGCTCCTGTTCGAAAAAAAAAGTTTAATTTTTGCTCTCTCATTTACAAAACTGGCAACCTTGATCCTTCAATCATCAATCAATACTACTATTTTTATCTCCCTAGATGGTTTTATCTTTAAGGCATGTTTGTTTCCTTTGAATTAGGCTGAAATGAATCTAATTCTTGATATTGTCTGTCGTCTTCGATAGCCACCATCGTCACAGAAGGTAGAGAGGGATCTGCGTGATTCACGCTGCCAGGGGATTCGCAAGCCGCCGCCTTCAGGACGGGAGGCAGCACCACGACATGCGCGACGAGTCCAGCGACCTCTTCGCCAGCGTTGGCGTCACGACGGCCTGCTCGACGAGGGTGGCCACTAGCGCCGTCGACCTCAGTGGCCAGCCGCCTCCTGCTCTTCCTCTTGACCGCAAGACTCCCCATCACGGAGCTGAGCTGCCTCCCCGGTCTCAGCCTCTCGTGGTGCTCGCTGAAAATAAACTGAACATTTGAATTGAATCTGGTTCTGTTTTTTATTCCAATTAAATATGATTTTGTCCCCCTCCCCGCTCACCAAGATTATAGAAATCGCACGATTTTGTTTTTGTTTTGAATTCCAAGAATTTAATTCTAAGGATTGCCAAACGAGAAAAATAGAATTGAATTTGGTTCTGACTAATTCAATTCTGAACAATTCCATTTTCTAAAAATTTGATTCCTAGAAATTGATTCAATTCAAGGAGCCAAACATAGTAATTGGTTCCACATGTCACCTTTTATGTCGTTGTCTTCTCGCATATGCTCTCTTTCATTCTTCCTCTCCTGCACACCGTTGCAGCTTTTGGCTCCTTCAAGAGGCTAAGTAGAAAGAAAAAAATAAAAGAGAAGAAAGATATCGTGCCATTGTACAGTCACGATAAAAACCGTCATCTAATATGTCAAGCAGAAAAAAATTAAAGTTCGAGAGCATGATTATCTGATTTTATAGTAGAGTCACCTGTAGGTGAAGTTTTTTTTAACCGAGTCAGAAAAATCAGCCGTCCCCCCGCCTTTGCGTTGCATTCAGAGCCGGTCTCCGAGTTGAGAGTTGCGCTGACCAGCAGGCCCAGGCCGCGAAACGCCGGCCCGACCGCGGGCTCGAAGAAACCTCGTCCGGTCCAGCCACTGCGCGCCTTCCCTCCCTCCCCGTCCTCAAATGGGTCACGGCAGTTGACACTGCTACTGAAATAGAGAGCGCGCGGAATACCGAACCACTCAGATAGTCAGATCTGAGAGGCACACCACCACACCGCCCTCGTCCTCCCCGGCGCCCGCGAACCTTCTGGAAGGTTCGGGAGGGAGGCTCGGGCGGGAGCGACGGGGCGGGATGGGGGTGTTCGACCGGCTGCCGCCGATGGACCACCTGCGGTCGGAGAAGATGTGCTACGTGCAGCTCATCATCCCCGCCGAGTGCGCGCGCGTCGCCGTTACCTACCTCGGCGAGCTCGGCCTCCTGCAGTTCAAGGACGTGAGTGCCTGCCCACCCTTCCCTTTCTATCGCTGCCTCCCCGCGCTCTGAGCTTCTCTCCCGGATCTCCCCGACTCAGCATCGGGAATCGTGACCTCATTTCTCCCTCCCCTGCTCGATTGCGTCACGCTCTGTGCTCCATTGGATCTCGCTTTCGGCTATGGTGGGATCGGAGGGTGAATCTCGGTGTCACTGGATCCCGGGGTTTGGCGCGCGTTTCTCGTTTGAGCTGTTTTGATCCGTCAGTGAGTGCGAGGTCGTTTTGGATCAGTGGGCGCGAACCGGGCGGGATTATTGGGGTCTCAGGTTGTTTGGAATGTGTTATTTTCTTGAGCACCAGAGATTTTAATGAGCAATGTGTTGGTATTGGATGTGTGCGCTTTTAGCTCGTTTGATCGTATTCATGGTATTCCATCTGGATCGAGTTTGGGCTAGTTTGTAAGCAAATAAATTGCTACTTTGTAACCCTTTGTTTGTGATACTACGAATAAATAGCTGCGAGCTTTGGAATTCAGCAAGTTTTACAGATGAGTTGGGTTAATGATGCTAACAATACTATGATTGGGCGTTCAAACCCCCTAGAAATGTGAGATTTTTGTATAACCTCACATTAGTTATGTTTAGAGTGTGTCATTTTCCTTCATAGTTTCGAGCACATCTTTGATGGGGTGGCATGGTGAAGCTATATTTGTTTCAGTTGTTGACTATATATGATGAAAGAGGCATTAACATTGTAGAGATCAAGCACCTGTGTCTATTCAGAAGTTTTGTTTCTATTTGGCTGTAATCATTTTTGCTGACTTCCTTTCTTATCTTCTGCAGTTGAATGAAGATAAGAGTCCTTTCCAGCGTGTATTTGTCAATCAGGTATTCCAGCTTGTATTATTCCTAATTGTTCTAGTGATGATCACATTGCTTGGCATGCACCCATTTCCTATATTCTACTCTACCAAAAGACATGATGTCTTGACTTTGACATGTGACTTGGAAACAAAGTTTTACCTCTTTCCCTTCATTTGTTCTATTTTTAGCCAAGATATTTACTTATACTGTACTCTCATCACAGTATCCTGATGGAGCATATTTGTGGCATCGAATAGCGTTTCAGTAGATTGCTATTGAAAATTAGATTGGGGCTGTCACATTCCTTGTTTCCTCCGCTTTAGTGCAGTATAATATAATGATGAAACGATCATGTATGGAAGTTTGGACTGTTGCCTTCCTCTAGCTTATCTTTATTGGGTAAACCAATATTCTGTGGCTTCCTTAGTATTCGTTTTTATTTTGACAAATCTGATACAATCCCCCCACAGGTTAAACGATGTGCAGAGATGTCACGTAAACTAAGATTTTTCAGCGATCAGATCAATAAGGCAGGCGTAAAAACTTCTGTCACTCCTGCACTTCAACCAGATATTGATCTGGAGGAGCTTGAGGTACATTGTTCATTCTTCTGTAACAGAAGTTTTCCATTGCAATTATTGATTTTTGTAAGAGTAGCTGTTTTAAGTGAAAATAAATTTCTTGTTTGAGTGAAAGTAAAACTTGCATTTTTGGATATCCAGGCAAAATTGGCTGAGCATGAGCATGAGCTGCTTGAGATGAATACCAACAGTGACAAGCTACAACAGACATACAATGAACTTCTTGAATTCAAGTTGGTGTTGACAAAGGTTATATTTCTATTCTTGTGAAACATGGAACTGTCTATCCAAGTATTTTATTTTTTTCTGTTCAAATGAAAGATAAAAGGACCTGCACTTGTCGCTTCTAACAACTTCTAGTGATAGCCCTTAATGACTTTTTCTCTAGGAATATAGGAGAAATATGGTGGCTGATGAGTCACTGAAATGTGGGTTTTGGTACTGTGATTGCTGCTGTACCTTTACTTGTTTTCTCGTATAATATATTGCAGGTAGGTGGAATTCTTGCTTCTTCTCACAACCTTGCAGCCTCTGCTGGCCATGAGCTAGATGAAAACATATATGAGAAGGAAATGGATGAGGGAAACACCTATTTGCTCGAACAGGTCTTAGTTTTGCTCTATCAATAAATCTAATATTATTTCATTTTCGCATCTGATCCTAACATGAAACTGTTTGCAGGGCGTACATCAAGGGTCCAACGGAAGTTCTGGGGTGCGATTTGTCAGTGGGATAATATCGAAGTTGAAGGCATTGACTTTTGAGAGAATGCTTTTCCGAGCCACAAGAGGAAACATGTTCTTCAATCAGGCGCCTGCAGGGGAACCTGTAACTGATCCCATATCTGGGGAAGAGGTCTGATAGTCATGGTTTGCCTTTGTTTGCCCTTGATAGTTCTTGTATTCACCTCATATTATATACCAATTGTGCTAGCTGCCTTTTATTTTTCCTTTTCGTCTACTCCCTCCATCCCAAAATACTTGTATCTTCACTTCCCAATGCACCTTTCTCTATTCCCAATGCTTCTCTCTCTCTCTCTCTCCTTGTTTCTTGTGACCCACCTTTTTAATCTCTCCCTAATTCCTATGCCTGGGGCTAGAATGAGACTAAATTGGAATGAGGGTGTTGTTTTTACAATCTGAACATATTGCACTGCCAAAATTCAATCTAGCTGTGACAGTTTGCTCAGTTCCTTAAAGACATTCAAAGCATTTCAACAATATTTTTAACATTATTTGCAGGTAGAGAAAACTGTTTTTGTAGTTTTCTTTTCTGGGGAACAAGCCAAAGCTAAAATACTCAAGATCTGTGGTTCATTTGGAGCAAGTTGCTACCCTGTTCCTGAGGAGATGGTCAAGCAGAGGCAAATTTTCCATGAGGTATTAGTTTTTTTTTTCCATTTGATGATAAAACATGATTTGATCCTACTCATTGCTATTTTTTAGTGGAGTTATCTTGAGGCAAAGCAAAATATGGCTTACTCTTTTCTGTTGGTATGTTATTCTGTTTTCATTTGTTGGTGGGACTGGGGGGGTATGAAACACCTTTGTATCATTTGTTTTGTATAAAAGTTTTGTCCCCAAGTAAATTAGCTGCCCTTGCTTGCACATTCAATTCAGTTTGAAAAAACAAAATCCTCATCTACACTTTTCACTAAGATATATTACCAGTCTGTTGTTTATCTTCCATGTAAAAGCTTGATTGTAACATGGGTCATATTCATCATTTATATATCTTCATCCAGCTGAAGTGGTAACTGCCACAACTTTTGTCAGGTTTCTTCACGCCTTTCTGACCTAGAAGTTACTTTGGATGCTGGAATCCAACACAGAAATAGAGCTCTTGAGTCAGTGGGGTCACAGCTGTGGAGATGGATAATCATGGTAATCAAGTAAATGCCAGTTTCTCCAATTTTGAAAAAGAATTATGTACCTTTTCACCCCTAAAACTCCATGGTAATTTCACGTGCTATTCTAACCCATTTTTAGGTCAAAAAGGAGAAAGCTGTATATGGCACGCTGAACATGCTAAACTTTGATGTGACAAAGAAATGCCTTGTTGGTGAAGGATGGTGCCCTATTTTTGCTAAATCTCAGGTCTGAGAGATTATGATTATTTGAAGTTGAAGTAATGTGGTCATTCTTCATAAAAAGTGTCTTACTTTCAACTTGCATTTCAGATCAACGAATGTTTGCAGCGTGCAACACTTCTCAGTAACTCACAAGTTGGAACCATATTTCATGAGATGGACGCTATTGATTCACCACCTACATATTTTCGAACTGATAAATTTACCAATGCTTTCCAAGAAATTGTTGATGCGTATGGGTATGTGCAACACTGCAACATGCAAATTTGAGTTTGAATGTGTTACTTACTTTTAATACTATTTTGCTCTTTTGGAATTCCTTGTGGTTATAAAAACTCGATCGGTAGGGGTTAATACCGCCCCCATGGCTTTCTTTGATAGAGAAGCTCAACCTTCTCAGGTTGAGAAAACCTATAAAACCTGGTCACACCCTCAAGGAGCCGCCCCTTGTGGTTCGAGCCTTAACCCATGCTTTGGGTCTAACTCATACATGAGGGCGGCCCACCACGGGTCGATTCAACCGAGTAAATGGGGCATGGGTGGATTTTTTAACCTTTCCCTGAAATTTGCTCCCACATGGAATCGCACCCAGGACTTGCGGAGTGCTACTAGAGCCAGCTAACCAACTCAGCTAGAGGCATATTCATAGTTCCTTATGATTATCACTAGATGTTAGTTTAAAGAAAATTGTTGTGATAAATCAGGTATACTCTATCTGCTTGGCCTAGGGCAAAGTATTTGTTGTCCTGGAACTAAGAATTTGATGGTTGAACTTGGGTGGGGATCAAATGATATTATAGTATATCAAACTTACATTGGTCTTGTTAGATTAATGTATCACTAGATTATAGTTATAGCATTTTTTTAGAAAAATAGTTAATTGTTTTAGTAGGTGTCAAGGGCGTAGGCGCCCAAGAGTGCAGGCCCTTGGCTGCGTAGCTCGTAGGTAGGATTGTTAACTGGCCGAGGTTTTACCCCTCTGCGCCCTATGGTGAAGGGGATGAGATTTAGACGAATTGAGATAGACTAGAGAATTGATATTTCTTATTGCTTGCCTTTCTTGATGCCGAGTACATCTTTTTATAGGCTCTAGGCCTCTCCTATCCGAAACTAACCCTAACTAATTGATCTTATCCTAAATTAACTTAACTTGACCGCTAAGCAAGGGCGATCTGTTACAGTGCGAGGCTGCCACAGTACGCGGTTGCTACAGTACCATGTCTAACTAACTGCTACCATTAAGGAACAAACTTAAACTAACTCTTAACCATTAACAACCCTAATTTCTAGAAACCGGCGCCAGCCGCCCCTCGTGCGGTTGGCCCTTTAGGCCGGCGGCACATGACGTCTCCCCCTCCTTTGAAGACCAGCTCGTCCTCGAGCTGGGAAGATGGATGGCGTTGTCTGCTGTGCTGTGGCGAGACAGAGCATTTGCCCACCTGTTTGCCCCTCCCGTCTTTGACCTTGAAGTTGAATCCCAAAAACTTGCCCACCCAATGCACAGCAGAGAGGATTGGAAATGGGACTGTAGACGTGGCCGAGCTTGCGGTAGTACCCCAGGAGTCCGATGAACCCGCGCACTACTCAATCCGATCGGGGCTGTGGCCAATCCCGAACGTCCTGAACTTGGGCCAGGTTACTGGCGAAACCAGGTGGCGCCGGTCTTGCCCTTTGCATAGGGGTTGGTAGCCACTTTTTGCCTTGTTCCATGGATGGCGGGGTTCCCGCTGCAGTTGCGCACGAATCGATAGCTAGAGACTGCTGGTTGAGGATCTCGACGTCGAAGTTGAGAGGCGGCTTTAGTCCAGCTGTGCATATCTGGCCCTGTTGTGTCTCCGTCAGAACGCCCGCTTGTGGGAGCTGCGGACTGTCATTGTGTTGTTCCTTGGTTTCTGTAGATCTGTTGTTGGACGACACGGAGTCGGTACGGTACTCCTTCGTGAGTTCAACGACTGATTTCGTCAAAGCCTTGACATTCTCTATCAAAAACATGAGAAGAGCCTTCAGATTCAACATGGCTGATGAGGTTGGCGGCGGTGGTGGTGGTGCTGGTTTGGTAGGTGGCGGTGCTGGTGGTGCTGGCGATGGTGATGGTGGCTGCGGCGGCGGTGGTGGTGGTGCGGATCGCCTAGATCATGATAGCAGGTTGTCAAGGGCGTCGGCGCTCAAGACTGCAAGCCCTTTGGCTGCGTAGCTCGTAGGTAGGATTGGTAACTGGCCCGAGTTTTACCCCTCTGCGCCCTATGGTGAAAGGGATGAGATTTAGAAGAATTGAGGTAGACTAGAGAATTTATATTTCTTATTTCTTGCCTTTCTTGATGCCGAATAAATCTTTTTATAGGCTCTAGGCCTCTCCTATCCGAAACTAACCCTAACTAATTGATTTTATCTTAAATTAACCTAACTTGGGCGCTAAGCAAGGGCAATCTGCTACAGTGCGCATCTGCTACAGTACCATGCCTCACTAACTGCTAATATTAAGGAACAAACTTGAACTAACTCTTAACCACTAACAACCCTAATTTCTAGAAACCGACGCCAGCCGCCCCTTGTGCGGTTGGCCCTTTAGGCCGGCGGCACATGACAGTTGGCTTGGCAAGTGGTTCCTTTGAGCTGTTGCTATTGCTGATCTTATAAGTCTGATTTCTTCTTGAAACCTTAGGTTATTTGAATTTATATTTGATGTAAATATTATTTTATCAGAATGTTCTACTTTTTGCTCTCTTTCTTTAATGTTCTTTTATGAATGAGAGCTGTATGTTACAATAGTCTCTTGATGAACTTTTTCATAGTGAATTGACCATGACTTTGGATTCCTGCAGTGTTGCTAGATATCAAGAAGCTAATCCAGCTGTATATTCTGTTGTCACATTCCCATTTCTTTTTGCTGTTATGTTTGGAGATTGGGGTCATGGAATTTGTCTGTTATTAGGAGCATTGGTTCTTATACTTCGTGAAAAGAAACTTTCCTCTCAGGTATATTTGGCTGGAATTTAACTATTTTCTTTCTTTATCTGGTAGAATTGTCGCATACAATCATCCATTGTGTTATTCATAGATAAACGGAAGGTTACTGCATCGCAAAACTTGGTGTGCAGTGCTTGATTAATATCACCTACAAGCTGATAAATTCTAATACATAAATACACACTACTAACGCTTGGATTATCCTATCCTCTGATAAATCTCTATCTGTTATTTCAGAAGCTTGGTAGCTTTATGGAGATGGCATTTGGTGGGCGTTATGTTATTCTTCTGATGGCATTATTCTCAATATACTGTGGTCTTATATATAATGAATTTTTCTCAGTTCCGTTCCACATATTTGGAAAATCTGCATATGAGTGCCGGGAAAAAAGTTGCAGGTATGTCTCGAGATAGTATTTCTTTTATGCTAAATACCTCAATTAAACTCAACCACTCGTTAATTGCGATCCTATTATGCTGATTGCTAGATCGAAATCTGAGCCTTATTGGCTTACATTATTTTGCCATGGCGGTAATAGCTATAACTTCAATTTGCTGTGTGAATGAGCTATTGTTTGTTTCTTATCTTAAAACCACAAAAGTTGTGATGATTGGTTATGTGCAGTGTGAATAATTAATTCTATAAATACCGGAAGCATTTACATCACTATTTCTTTTTCCTGTAGCACCAGCTATACATCTTAAACATTACAGACACCTGCACAACCATGTAGCAATAGTAGGGCAAGGAAGGAACTTAACTTGTACAACCATGTAGCAATAGTAGGGCAAGGAAGGAACTTAACTTGTACTTTACTGCCATATACTTATGCATTGACCTTTTTTTTTCTCTGGAATTTTAATGCCGGATCCTTGTGCTTCAGTGATGCACATACTACTGGTCTCATCAAAGTCCGTGATCCCTATCCTTTTGGAGTGGATCCAAGTTGGCGTGGAAGTCGGTCTGAGCTACCCTTTCTAAATTCATTGAAGATGAAGATGTCTATACTAATGGGCGTGGCCCAGATGAACTTGGGGATTGTATTAAGTTATTTTGACGCTAAGTTCCATGGAAATGCTCTTGACATAAGGTACTGTATGTTCTTTTATATCTTTTTTTTTATTCCATGCAGCCAAATTAGGGAGGTATAAGTGCAGTTTTTTTGACTCTGCATTTGTTCAGGTATCAATTCATTCCTCAGATGATTTTCTTAAATAGCCTTTTTGGTTACTTAGCACTTCTGATTCTCATCAAGTGGTGCACGGGCTCTCAAACTGATTTGTATCATGTCATGATATATATGTTCCTTGATCCTGCTGGAGATCTTGGAGAAAACCAACTGTTTTGGGGCCAAAAGGAACTCCAGGTTATCTGATGCTCCCTTTAACCATAGAAACTGATTACTCTGCATTTGTATCATCCTGTGCTAAATTATCAGCTTTGCCCATGCAGATACTTTTGTTGCTTCTGGCTATGGTAGCTGTTCCATGGATGCTCTTCCCAAAACCTTTTATCTTGAAGAAACTTCATAAGGAGGTGTAGTGTTTATGAAAAAAATGGGAACTGATTAACAAAATTTCTATACCAAATTATTTGCTATGATGCAAACCTATTTCATTAGGGGACCCTTAGAATCTCTTCAAAAATGAAAAGGAGTAAATAATTACACTTGTAGAGAAATTCAAGTGAATGATCAGTATTAAGTGAAAATAGCAAGCCCTTCTGCTTGATTAAGCTAGGAACCTTGGTTTTATGTGCAATGTCTAACAACTTGGTTATTTTCTACACCTTGATGCAGAGGTTTCAAGGTCACACCTACCATTTCCTAGGGACATCGGAAATGGATCCAGATTCTGAACCTGATTCTGCTCGAGCACGTCATGATGATTTCAATTTTAGTGAAGTTTTTGTGCACCAAATGATACATGCCATTGAGTTTGTACTCGGTGCAGTCTCAAATACAGCATCCTATCTTCGACTTTGGGCCCTGAGGTTTGCCTCTTGTGATGCTTTGCTGCAATGTTTAATTCAGGTTCAGCTCCTCATTTCTATATATTGTTTGTATGTTTCAGCTTGGCTCATTCAGAATTATCAACAGTTTTCTATGAGAAGCTACTGTTACTTGCATGGGGGTAAGCAGCTTTCTTCCATTTGACCTTAAGAAATTTACCAGTCAATTCTTCATGCATTAGAAATGTCTCTCTTATAAGGAACCCTATGTTGTCCTAACATATCTGGTTCCAAGCTCAGGTAAAGTAGGAGGGGGTTGTGATAGGCTTGACGAGCTGACAACTATTTTAACTATTAATTTGGAAATGAAATTCCATAGAAATCCGTTGGGACGTAACCCACTTAGCAACGTGCCATATCGGAATCCGAGTATGTGTCAATTGGGCACGGGACAAGTCCCCTTAGTGGTGCACCATATCTTGATTTGGATGCGATGATACGTGAGATGGATTGGGTCGTCGCATCCTTAGTGTTGTGCTACATCTCCGTCCAGGTCTAGTGATAAATAAACAAAGGTATTCACATTTGACTTGACAAATGTGGAGGCTAAGGCTGCTAGCTGAGTATAATAAGTTGCGGTAGGTAGTTGGTATGTAGGGCTGCTTATAGGTAAGCTTCAAGATGTAGTTGATACTATGATTAGGCGACATGCGAGTATTCTGTGTTAAGGGACAAAATGGAAGGAGCAAAAACAGCGACAACTGTGATGAAAAATGGAGTAGGCATCATGATCGACAAGAGTCCTAAGGATAGCATGGTGGGAGATATTATTTTTTCTAATGAAGTTGCTTGTTGGAAATTTAGTTCTTAATGTAATTAGTCAAATTCTATAAAAATGCAATCTGGCCTGTTATGTTATGTAGAGCAGAATGTTGTCCTTCTAAAGGCAACACATCCTGCGTGTTCGAGAAAAAAAAATTAAGTAGAAGTGTGTATGCCTTGATGGATTTTTGGTAACATAAGAAGAGATGGTGCTCCGAATGATGACATACGAGGGAGATTAGGTGTGAAACCAGTCGTGGAGAAGCTTGTACAGCATTATTTGAGGTGGTTCGGCCATATCCAACAGAGACTGCAAGAGCCACCGGCTTGTTACAATATGATAAGTCGATCTAATTATGTGAAGAGAGGCAGAGTAAGATCAAACTTCACTTCACATGGGAGTAGTCTATGAAAAGAAACTTAAAACATTGGTATGTTGACTAGTTGCTAGTCTTAGATAGGAGACAGTGGAGATTAGCAATTCACATTTCAAAACTTTGATTTCTGGTTTCCTCCTTTTTTTTCCTTTTCTGTTTGGATTTTTTTCCTTTTTTTTCCTTTTCCTCTCTTTTTTTATCTTCCCTTTTTTCCTTCCTTTCGTCTTCTTTTTTTTTCAATCTTTGTGCTTTGCCTCTTGGGGATTTCGTTTTTAGCCTACCCAACTTGCTTTATTGTTGTTCTATACTTTCATGATGGATAGAATTCAACAAGTGCTTAGTTCAATTTTCTCTCTATTGTTCTTAGGTATGACAGCCCTATTGTGAAGTTAGTGGGCCTTGTAGTTTTTGCTTTTGCTACTGCCTTCATATTGCTTGGGATGGAATCACTGAGTGCCTTCCTGCATGCACTGCGTCTGCACTGGGTTGAGTTTATGAACAAGTTCTACCATGGGGATGGCTACAAATTCAAGCCATTTTCATTTGCTCTGCTGGCAGACGAGGAGGACTAATACATGCTAATTCCAATACGTGAAGAGAGAGCTTATTTGTCACAATTTTTTGACGCAATTTTTGGAGACCAGGAGTGAAGCTTTATGGGCAAGATGTGTTTCCCCCGATACACAGTTTTTTGTCAGACCGTCCGACTTCTTCCTACCGCATCCGTGCAGTCGTATCTGAGACTGCCAGTGTTTGGGCAGGAGATTTTGTAAGTTGACGGCCATAATGCAGAGGGCAGGTTCATCGTACAGTTCCTCCAACAGAGATGAAGATTATAGAGAATGCTAACAATAGAATGTAGATTGTTCTGCCTACTTTTAGTTTTAAAATTTACCAAAGTGAATGCCCTGTACTTAGAAACGGAAAACATGACATATTGACATTCTTTTGCCTAGGCTGGAAGAAAGGCATGACAAGTGTTTAACTGTATTATTTTTCAATTGAAACAAGTTTGTGCTTATTCTTTAAAATGCTTCTCAGTGCACGTTTCATGTATTGGCAACAAGCAACTGAAGCACAGAACAAAATCTTGATAACCCCAGCGGTGTTGGGCTCAACACAGTTCTGTTTCTCATGCTAAAGAAAACATGATGTAAAGGCTAACACAGCTGCGGATATGAGGTAAACTATCTTAAAATTTTATTCCCTCTAGTTTTAAAATATAAATTGATATTATTGACTTTTGATTATTCATCCTATTTAAAAAACCTTAATCATCCATAGCTCCAGCTTTATAGAATTCTGGAGTTGGATATGAGCTAGATAGCTCTGTCAAATTGAGCCGAAATTGTCGCACTCTTTTAAGCGGCCGGGAATTTTCAGACCCCGCGCAGGTTAGGCCCAATACAACTGGTCTTGTCGGCTGTATAGCCACGGCCCACGGTTTGCATGTTGCATGTCGCCCATCTTGAACACAGGGAGAGGACTTAAAGATTCTGATGAGAGCCTCACATCCGGAGGAACTCGAACCCATTAGACTGTTCGACAAGAAATAACACAAACTATCTGTCGATCAGAATTATTTGAACCTAGGATCACTACAGTAGATTTATGCTTATACATATGGAAATGTCGATGGTTGAAAAAATAGCAACAAAAAACATTTTGAATATACAGACAAAAGCAAGCACTAATCCATAGGTAAATCTGTTCTGATGGAAACAATTTACATCTGAGAGGCAGCAATCGCAAAAGTTAAACACCCTTTTAAGGTGCTTCCATTATCTGCCAGCAAACAAGATCCAATGCGGAGGCAATTTCCATGAAGATGGATAACCACTGGAGCAAAAAGTCATATAGTCAGAGCAAAGAAAATAAACATAAAACTAGTTTCTTAAGCTCGAATATGTGTTTAGCATGAGGAACATGAACCAGAGTGGCAAATCATCTACATAGTGAAAAGAAAGAGAAATAAAACTCAGAGTAATAACAGTACCAGAAAACTGCAGCTGTTTTCAGTCAGCCTTTTATATATCCCCATTGTGGTACTGGGTATGGAAAGAAAAGGATCATATCAGCAAAATAATTAAATAGTTGCAGTATTTGTGTCACATATAGCTTCTAATGAATTATAGCATTGTTTTAACACAATATGCAACGAAGATTACCGGAGGTTGCATATAAGCCATCCCTTGGTTGTAAACTCCATGTTGAACCAGCTATAAGAACCATGAACATAAGTCAGTTTCAAGCACAACTGAGAAGGAGCTGAGGAGGGCCATACAAGCTACAAACACAAACCTGGTTAGTCGAGCTGCTGGTGCCACCATGGGGATTTATTGCATCCTTCTTTACAGAGCCGTCACCACCCTTTGTAGACAACTTACTATCACCCTGCCACAAATAAAAAAAAAATAGTTATGATCCATGATATGCAAACTTCAAATAATATATAGCATCAACTTGTTCACAACAATCACACAACGTAGCCCAGAATCTTTGCATTGTAGCCACATCAATAACCAAATAAGAATAGAGCACTAGGCAAAGTTTTTCAGAACTAGCAAGTGCACTGTATGGCTTGCAAAATTTGGCAGCTTCAGAGAACGAAGCTTGCGGTACATGTATCTTTCCTAGAGGTGGTACTCATTAAGGGGATAAATCATGAACATTTCCTGCCAACTGCTAACATCTAATGAAGGTTACTTGTACAGTTTGTGCAAAAGTACAATGCGTTTTTTTAATTGGGACATGCTTCGTTCACCAATTTTTTTCGTGTTCAAATTATTAATTTAACTAGGGTCAACATTGGATAAAAGAAGTTGTGCACACATGGGGAACAGACTACACAGGGGAAAAAGGAGAAGGGTGGCAAGATCACATACCTCCATCTGTAATTACCATGGCGATCCACAGAGTAGATTATGCAAGGCGGACACAGAAGAAGCATGAGATCAATATATTTTTAAAAAAGAGAGAAAGGGATTCGCATCTACACAATAGTGAGGATGAACCATCACTCACCTCTCTGTACTTTTGTAGGTAGTTCTTGAGGGGATCGACGTACTCCTCGAATCCGAGAGTAGCCATCGCCCAGAGCAGATCGTCGCCGTTGATGGTCTTGCGCTTCTCCTTTTGGCACTTGTCGCTCGCCCTGAACGCGTCGCAGCCGAAATCAGAAACACTCCCTACAAAAACAAAACAACCCGATCCAAGGCCAAGGGGCTACGCTACCGGCCAGTCTTAACTCACTCGCTGGTGACGAAGGAGATGAACTCGGAGACGCACTCCTGCAGGGTCTCCTTGGCGTCCTTGGCGATCTTGCCGTTGGCGGGCACGGCCTTCTTCATGATGCGGCTGATGTTGGCGATGGGAAGGAACCGGTCCTGCTCCCTCACCCCTCCGCCTCCGCCGCTGCCCTCGTTGTTCCCGCTGTCGTCCGCCATCGCCGGGAAGCCGGTCCCGCCAAAACCCTAGATCCACCAGCACGAGGTCACACAACAACATCGATCGCGTCAGGACTCGCGGCGCCGCCGCCGGGAACAGGGGTGGTGGCCGGATGGCAGCGTGTCGACGCGCCGTACGTACCTTATATAAAACTTGCGCGCGCGCGCGCGGAGGCGAGGAGGGGAGAGAAGGGGGACGAGAGAGAGCGGGTGGCCGCGGAGAGGAGAGGTGGGGAATGGGGATCGGACGCTGGAGAAGACGAGACGGCTCCGGTGGGTGCGATGCGAAAAGCGGGGATCTGGGCCGTTCGTGGGTTGCCAACGCGGACGCCGTCAAGGGTGGGCCCTGGGCCCACCATGATCGCCCTCGTCCTGCTACTGGACCCACATCAGGGGTTTTGACTTTCTTTTTCGAATCTTTTTTTTTGCGAGGGTCCATTTTTCCCAACTATTATTGCTCAATTTTGCGATTGAAATATTTCTATGAGGGGAATTCGTTCGAACTTCACGACAGTAATAAACATCTTGCAGAAGGAAGCCTGAGAGGGTGCCTGGTGGTTTAACATGTGGTTTGGTCGTTTGGACATTTGGTGGCAGACAAAAAATCCACCATAATCATCTCCAAAAAAATAATCCACCATAATATACGGCAAAATTTTGCCAGATCACGATCACATCACGATCATGGCGAAGATCAAAAACACTACTGAAGCTAGGAAGCTTGTCAAAACAACCCCTTTGCGATTAGAAGATTTCACCAGCGAAAATAGTCCTCCTCTTAATAGACGCCATAACCCCACATGCTGAACATTGACAGCGGTCTAAATCGCCTTACCAAAGAAGTCATTCGTTCCATTTCCATATGCAAGAAGCTCCTCGTCCGCATTGAGCAGTAGCGTCGGGCAATGACACAAATCGAGCAACCTGAAGCCCCCCCCCCCCCCCCCCCCCCCCCCCCCCCCCCCCCAACACCCAACAAAACAGATTGTCAGATACCCCAGATTGGGGATGCAAAGAGAATCTTGAGACCCCAAAGTGTTGGGGACCAAAACTCATGATAGTTGTTCTTTAACATAATCGAAGTCTTATAGGAGATGGTTTTCACTTCCCAGCATTCACCGTGCAATTTGAAGGTAACAATTTCAAAAGTCATTGTAAACATAAGCATGAAATCATTCTTGTTAAGGCATCGTTCGATTATTCCTCTTGCCCTAAGCATCAAAAGCCTTCAAACTTTCTACTCCAAGCTTTGCCGATCAAGATGCAAAAGCAATCTAAGACCTTGCCTTATCCTTCTCCTTGAAAAGGGCAAGCAGAGACACACCAGGACCTTAACAACCTTGAATCGGACACCAGGAATATCTCCCATAGCATGACCCTTTCGACCGAATCCAGCAATCAGAACTCCGAAGCGAGCAGGCAACATCCTCTGTTATCATGCTCAAACACGGGTCAGAATCATGATCGGAAGCTCCGAAGCTGAATAATACGAAACGACTACAAAAGCCCGTAAAATTATGCAGGGACACGTGAAACCAAGGCAGGTTATTACACACTGATTAGTGCACCCCCATGGCCAAATCTAACACGAAACCGTGCTCCACCGATCGGCGACGCGAGAACTCACAAAACGCGTACGCATGCTACAGTTTTGCAGTACTGCAAGTTGTCCTTCCTCTGCTCGTCTTTGGCCATTTTTCTTCTTCAGTTCTTCTTGGCACCAGACACGGCGGCGGGCCCTTGCTTACCCCCGCCGTCCTTCTTGCTGGCGCCAGAGCCCACGGCCGTCCTGTCGCAGGCGAGCGCCGCGGCCGTGCCCACGGCCACGGCGATGTTCCTGACGATCCTCTCCTTGACCTGGCCCCTCCGGGGCAGCGGGTTCCCTGTCGACGACGGCGCCCTGCTGATGCTGTGTTTGGGTGCGTGGCAGCCAGCGCTCGCCATTGACTCTACTGGCTCCGTCCTCTCTCTGGTTCTCTCTCGCCACTGCCACCGAACCAACCCGAGCTCTGTGGGTATAAATAGGGCAGGGAGAGGCAGGAGACAATCAGATAAAAACGTGCAGGGAGATCTCCACGTCGCAGATACGCCGGCCTCGAATGGCAATGGATGAGGATTGATGGAGAACCGGTGACTTGCGGTCAGAAAGGCGGTCTGGCAGTCAACGCTGTGGTCAGTTACAGAGAGCGGGGCCGGTGCTTGGAGCGGAGCATCAGCCTCCGGTGCGTGGCCGGTCGGCGGCGATCGGCGCATGTTCCGGTGCTTTTCTGCCGGAGTGTGCTGTGTAGGTGAAGATTTGAGCTGATATAATGCGACGTGCAAGTTCAGGTTCTCTCTCTGTCTTACCGATGGGCTCCCAAACCCCGCGACCATTTCGATTTGCTTGAATGTATGCCTGCCTGGGTTTTGTCACGGACGTGCATTTTAAACTGAAATGCATTCTACTGAATTCTCGAGGGGCTCTTTCAGGAGGGGCCGGCAGTTTTTGATCGAGACAAAGGATGATAAATGGAATGGTATCAGAAATAAAGTATTTCAATATCGTTATATTTGAACTGATGTTCTGATGTGCGTGAACATACCGCCAAAATAACTTGATGTTAACAGATGCCTTTTCATTTCTCCTTTTTCTTCTAAAAAAAACGACCGGCGTAGCAAATTATTGCAACGATCTGTATTCGTATACTCCATGTAGCTCGAATACGTACTAGATTTTTATTTTTTTTTGAAAAATAGGCAGGAACACGTACTAGATTTTGTCATTTAGCTTTTGCGTAACTTGTGATCCTAATCATGACGCAAATCTTGATTAGGTGCAGGTTCCCTAGCTTGGCAATCATCAATCTCTGGTTTTAGTGGCATTCCTATCTGGCGATGTGATCCAGTCCAGCCCGGTTCATGGAGATCATGATGGTTAATAATTAGTGGCGGCCAGGGCAATTTTTACTGTGTTGTATCCAATCGCACCACCTCATTCTGCTTTCTTGTGCGCTGCGAATTTTCAGTGAACCATTGTTGTAGCATCTCTAGCGATGATTCGCTGGGGAATATGTTTTGTGATTTGTTTAGGCCGACCATCTCGATCCTCTGATGAACACGAAGCGTTTTTTAGGGCATTTTCAATGCACTGTTGAGATCTCTGATATCTAAGTGCTGATACCGCATCCAGGATGTGATTTGCAACTCAATATTGAATTGTCAGATGCGCCTCCTCGCAGATGCGTGTGGATTAACATCGACGGAAAAGCATGTAAAGTAATTACTGTATTCTGTTTTTATTTTATATAGATGCAAAGCATTCGGTTTATCTTCAGTTAACAACTGGCACGGAATCGTCAAGAATTCGAGATCCATGAACCAGGTGCTTCAGCTTCAGCAGGTCTAAGAAGCGCCACGGTGCTGGAGCACGAACGAGAACGACTGGTGTCTGGTGAGATCTCACAAGTCACAACCAGCGTGTAGCGAGCGGCTGCCAAATGCCAATCACCGGAAAATGCTTATTTCCGTGATAACCTCGATTGTTGTAGAGGATATCCTGGGTTCATGTATCAATATTGAGCAGTGAGGTGGGACTGCGCTGGAGCACGATCAACTCACAAAGTTTCGACCACCAGCTTACACCGAGCGGAAGCCGGTTACCGCGTCTGCAGGGACGCAGCCGATGCGGGAGAGGGCGCGGCCGGCACATGTCGCGTTCCGCCGAGCGACAAGTCTCTGCCGTCGACGGCCGAGGCCCGGAGCCGTTTTTCGTTGGTGGCTTGCTGATGGGCGTAGCCGCGTAGGATGAAGAAAAAGAAGTGTCAGCCCGGAAGGGGAAGTCAGGAAACGGAGACTGGAGCTGAGACTGAGAGGGCTCCATTTCGATCGGTATGGAGCCAAGGACCATGATACTTTGTGTGCAGTAGCCTTAAGTGATCCAAATTTCACAAATGACCAGCCCAATTTATGCGATCAAAATCATGTAACAACTTATCAGCCCGTACACAGCACAACAAGGGTCGGTACACTTCTCTCTCTCTACATCGCTTCGCTCAGGAGCATAGCCCATGATCCCAGGAGCTACTAACAATCTCACGGCGAGCAACAGGCCCGGGGTGGGGCTGAGGTGGACTCAGACTCAGACCGGCATCTACCAAAAGAGCTCGTCAGAATGCACAACTCCTATTTTTCCTATGTCAAACGTCACACAGCCATACATCTAACATCACAGGGGTGGTTGCGCATCTGGACGCTGCTTAATTATCTCCTGACGAAGCTGCTGCGCTCCCTGTTCTTGGCGCTGCCGACGAGGCTGCCCACCAGGGTCTTGGCTATCTGCAGCTTGAGCTGCCCCCTCTTCAGCGGCGGCCGCTTCTCCTTGTTGGCGCCGCAGCCGTTGTAGGCGTACCCGTACTCCATTGCTTCTTCCTTTCGCGGGAGCGTGCGTGAGCTTCTTCTCCTGGTGGCACTACCTGCTGGCGGAGAAGGCGAGAGCTGGATGTTTGATTGCCTTGGCTTGGTTGGCGAAGGGACCGTGCAAGGCACTGGGTACTTATAGCCAGGATTTTTCAGGCACGTTGCGTTGGGAAGATGATGTTTAGCCGCATGTGCTGGTCCCTGTTGCGAGTGGGTGCTGCGTCAGCGTCACTCCTCGCTCTCACTGCGCCGCGGCTGTGAAGCGACAGGCGGGCCCAACGAGCAACAAACAGGATAAGAACGCGGATTCATTCTCGCTTTTACGTTTTTTTTTTAAATTAAACTGATTTCTGCGAAATTTTTTAAAATTTTTGTGGAATTTTTGTGTGATTAGTCTAATGGCAGTTTGATGGTGAGAAGCCGTTTAGGCTCATGGCGAATCGATCGAAGCAAGGTGCTCAGGCGCCTAATGTTGTTCAGCTTTTGAGTTAACTAATGTTGTTCGGCTCAGTGGACACGAAGAATCTAGAAGTAGACGAGCTCGCAAGGAGCAACGCATCCGGTCGCGGACACGGCGTCACGGACAGGGCCAACCGTGACCACGATTGCAGTTGACAGACCGCGTCGCGTGGACCCCTCCCGTTTTGTGACTTTTGTTACATGCTACCTGCAGTCGGGTTGGGAGAGCATGCATCACATGTCAAAAATAGACGTGTTTTAGGAAGGTTGATTGATCGCATGTGCTGTGGCGGCACTCGGTTGATGGGTGGGTGCGGTGGCCCCTGCTGCCGTGCGTACGCACGGCTTTTAGGTTGAGTGAATGAGAACGCCGGCCGCTGCTGGTGATGACCAAAATTCATGGCCAGATTTCTTGTCCTCTTTTGTTTGTAAGTGCTCGTGCTAGCATCGTAACCAAATTTTTGTCTGGAACTGAGCTATTTGCGTGTTGGTTTCAAGATGTGAAAGAGGAAGCTCTTCGGACTTGCGTTGAGGAATGTCACCGAGCAGTGACTCCGGGGGAGAGTATCATTCAGGTGGCCCGTTGGATTCCTTTGCTGTCACTGAAAGCCAGGACGAGACGTCTCTCCTAAAAGATGACTTATTTAGCCGTCGTGTCTGAACGCGCGCACGAAATGCACATGCTTAAGATGTCGCACTATCGTTTTGGCTAGAAAGTGGTGGAAATTCTGAAGAAAAAGTATTCGAGTGTTCCCCAGGATTTCACATCAAGCAAGGTACAGTAAAACAATCGCTTGACTTTAGCAGCAACCGTCGTTTTCATGCCCGGCTTTACGTAGGCATGGCATGGCCACGTCGTCAGACAAGAATGGCAACAAGATACACTGAACCACGCAATGTTTTCTCCATCATGGAAGTATTGCAGAAACGCCAATTGCAGCACATGAAGCAGGATGATGACGATGTCAGGCGCTTCCATAAATTGCACTTTTTTTCCATGTGTCTCCGTAACTTACAGCACATCTTGTAAAGGCAAAGCATAACTTATTCACTCTCCCCTCAAATTATGGTTCCAAAGATTGAATCTATACTACAAGAAAGATGTGCTCACCAAAAAAAATAGCAGATTAGAAAAGGGAAAATAAATACAATGATATGTAAATGTAGAAAACTGGCACCATGTGATGTGACTTAAAACACATTGGCGAGACCTGGTCAAACAGCTTCTCTATATCAATCCAATTTTATTTCTTCCAATTTATCCTCTCGCCCATTCAAATCATGTGTGACCTTTTCATCACTTGGCAGATCACCATCCACCTTGGGCGTCTCTAATTCGGGCTCACCATCTCTTTTGGGTGTCTCAGCACCCTGTTCTGTTTTGGGTGTCTCCACACTCCGCTCACCTTCATTTGGTGAACCGCCCTGCTTTTCTTCTTCCTTCTTGGTTGTTTCAACACTTTGCTCGGTGTTGGTACTAAGCCTGCCATTGGTTGCCTCATCAGTGCCGTTCTGCTTTCCCTGATAACATAAAATCAAGTAAGGCAGGACAATTATCATATAGCAGTGGTCAATGTTCTAAAACAAGCAAAAAAACTGAGTGGCCATAGCTCATTCAGAAACCAGACCCAAAATGTTCATTGGGAAGTACTACAAAAAATTTAAATTAATTACAAAGAAGTTCAGTACAACGTAATCTGAACTTCTACTGAATGTACTAGGCACGGATGCAAAAAAAACTCATTACAAGTCACACTTCTTTTAGGATAAAGTCCAATTTACTCCCCTCAAGTATAGCCAAAGTCTAAATAACCCACTAAAGTATGATTTGATTTATTTTACCCTACCAAAACATGATTTTGTGTCAATTTACCCTCTCATGTAATTTATCTTTCTTAATTTTTCTTACACAAGCATAATCTTGAGATAAAACTTTATGAGATGATAAAGCACATCATAACATATATTAGAAAATATGTCTTGATTTTTTTACCATTATTTTGCATATAGTTTTGTATTCTAAAGATTAATTTACTATTAAATATCTTTTCCTATAAAAATAATGATAAAAAATTATAATTGCTTTTTTAAACATGTATTATGATGTACTTTATCATATCGTAAAGTTTGATCTTAGAATTATGCTTCTATATTGAGAAACAAAAAAGACAAATTGCATGAGGGAGGTAAATTAACCCAAAATCATGTTTTGCCAAGGTAAAATGAACCAAAACATAGTTTAAGGGGTTATTTGGACTTTGGCTATACTTGAGAAAAGTAATGGTCGCTTACATGGCTACAGTCACTATGTAACGGTTGGGGCATAAAATGGGGCAGGGGCTCAGGGATTTTCTCGACTTGCGTGAGGTCTTCTTCTTATGCAATGCCGCAGGGGCACCCTCACCCACTACAGGTCCCGTTATATTCAGCAATCCAATTTGACCAGCCAAATTAAATTACCTTGTTCTTATCACGCCAGCCAAGAGAAAATGGGGCAAGCAAACTAATTCTTCTAGGCTGGAACTCCTGCGATGAATCTTGGTTCGCTTGGCCAGGTGTTGAATCTTGTGTTAGCGTCCTAGAAGAAAAACATGTTAACTAGTACTCCAGAATCAATAAAAAAAAGCATTAGACAATAGTATCATGTTAACTAGTACTGCAGAACCATGACAGCAAATGAGTGTTGTTTCAGACAACACTTGCAGGGAAAGTTCACTTGTCGAATCACATGTATTACTATTCAATAAAAAGTTGACATTTTTTCTTTGTTTTCCTCAATACAACTACTCTTTTTCTTGCCTGGAGGAAGAAGCATATTGCCAGTCTCAATGATAACAGATGGGATTCCAATAGTTCATTATTTCATGTTGTTGCCTTGGCAAAGTGTGTTGCAATCTCATACTCCTACTATCCTATAAAGGACCATGACGGTGGTACCTTGGAGAAGGAGAAGGAGATGGCAGCTGTGCTTTCTGCTGGCTAGATTGATACTGAAGTGTTGCCTCCAACATAGTTTCTGCCATGACTGCTCTGTTCTCCATTTGTGCAAGTGAAGAGATAGCTTGCTCATACTTTTCCTGTACACAGTTACATGTACAAGCAGCAAATCATAAACATTGAATGAGCAATTATTTACTTGTTTCATTTCATGTGATTACAAATATCCATTCAAATAATAACAATAAAGCTAGTGTAGTAGAGTCATTCATTTCCAAATGTAAGCTTCACATAGATCAAACTATATGCTCCAAGTATTTTAAATAATAATATATTTTTTTTAAAAAAAATGCAGATATAAATCCATTTTCATTGCATTGCATAGTTGCATCATAATAACATCCAGGAGGAATATTTGTTCAAAAGGCATGATTGCTGTTCTCAAGATACATACTAACAACCAATTGCTCCATATGTGAACAGGACATTCAGATCAGACATTCAAGATCATATAATAAAAATGGCATCCTAGATTATGAATCAAAACTGAATTAACCTGGAGCACATGAGCAGCATATTTTTGCGCAGCAGCATCTTGCTCGGCAAAGATGCGTGCATCCTCTGTCACTTTCTGTTCTTGCTCTACACGCATCAGGACCTACAATGCAGAACGAGTTGGTGGGTAACTGGATGAGACAGTCATAACAAGGTTCGTTTAGAACAATATATGGGCAAGGACAGCACCTGAAGCATTGCCTGCTCCTGTTCCTGCTTGTCTGATAGGGCTTGCCTTAGCTCAGATAGCTCTTGTTCCAACTGCTCGACCTAAGAAATGAAAGAGCGAACAAACAATCATATGATGAGGAAAACATGAACTTCAAGTAAGTAGGATTAACTAATAAAATGTGTCCATCGTAAGCTGGGTAAATGGCTGCGTAAAGAGAGAACATTATTTTGTAAACTGGTTATGAAAAATGTCCAGCTCGATCTAAGAAACGTTCAAAATTAACAAAAATTCACAAACAGAGAATAGGGATCATCGTATTATCAATAACCACTTTAGATAAATGTACAATGTTCACCTTTGCACTTAATTCGCGTCTGTTATCTTGCTTAACCATTTCCATCAGAGCTGTCTCGAGTTCATCAGCCCTGGACATGGGTGTAAAAGCCAATCAGAGTAGTTCAACAAGTTTATAAGACTAATGTTTTTCAGGATTATCATCCAAGATTAACATGTATACTTTAACAAAGGTTTACTGAAAAATCATCAATCTGAGAATTGGCTTAAATCACTGAAGAAACATAAGGTTTAAAATCCTGGATATTTGAAACAGACCTCAGAACAGCCGATCTTCGCTCCTCTAGTAGTTGGCATAATTCACCCTTTAGCCAGACAACCTGGTATTGTATAATAAAGTATTATAACTTCGATTAACAAGGTACAGCTACTACTTTCAGTATCACAACAGGTATAGAACCAGGAAAACACCTAACGACATCTAAGACTGGAAGTATGCATATCGCAAAATTTGTTACAACAGCCCAACAATATCAGTTTGTTACGATAATGCCCAGGAGACAAGCTCATCCTGCTAATTTTAGGAACTACATAATTGAGTTTTATCAATTACCCATGATGCTTGTTGCTAGATGCTGGTGGTAGTGTTTGTATAAATCCACAATATGACAAGTTTGTGGTTAAATACTACTCCCTCCGTCCCAAATTATAAGTCATTCTAGAGCTCTCAAGTTTTCCCAAATTATAAGTCATTCTCACTTCCCAATACACTTTCTATCTTCCTAATACTTTTCTATCTTATCTCTCTCCTCCTCGTTTTCAGCATATCCCACCTTTTCCACTCTCTTTAATTCCCGTGCCCGGCCCCAAAACAACCTATAAATTGGGACAGAGGGAGTAGTTTATGAACAGTAACCTCTAACTGAATATTTAAACTCCTATATGTTGATTAATATTCCTTTAGAAACAATCGCGTCATCTACTTCATATGTAAGATAATAGTGCATGAGCATGAGACTGTAAACTAAACAAAAGTGACTGAAAATTGATAATTATAGAATGATTTGTGCACGTGATTGTATCTACTTCTTTATGTATTTTAGTATGCCCATGAGGTCTATCGCAAACGTGGTTTTAGAATTTCGAGGTGAAAGAACTCATTACAGACTTAGTATTTTAGAAGGATACCTGATCTTTAGGATCAGGCAAAGAGTCAATCTCAGGGCTGATGGTGAGGCCATGATACATATCATCCATATTACTGGAATTTGTTTCCTGGTTCATGTCGCCATTCAGTAAGTCCTTTGACTGGTCTTTTGATAATGACACCAATGGTTCATGCTCATGCTTGAAATTATATAGCTTTGATGCAAGACCATTGGTGTCTCTCCAGACACGAAGACCTTTTGCTCTCTGTTCCATTGAAGATATAACAGATGGACGGTGTTTATTTCTCAGCTCTTGCAGCCTTACTTCACCTACAGCTTGATATCCCATGCAAGCTGTTAAAACAAGCTGGCTGCTGTCAAAAGTGGAACCAGCTAAAGACTGCAAAAGAGTTATTGCATCCCCCGCATCTTTTGTTGTCACAAGTGCAGGACCTGCAACCAACAGGATTAGTAAGCCACTATGCCGCAGATTAGTTTGAGATAAATTGTCCCTTCCTCCCTGTTTTTTGGTAGTCAAAATAAAGCACAAGAGCGGGCCCAGTACCATACAACTCCATCAGTGCAAGGGCTGTCCGGAAGAGCATCACCCGATTTCCCTCAAAAAGAAGCACATCCCACACACGGAGAACTGAAATGTTAAAAACAACAACAAATGCAATATCTAAAGACTAAGATACTAGTGAACTCATAATAATAGCAGTTTGAAAACAACAAAAGGGTTTGAAGTTCCACTGGTGATTGTATTTCAGTGCCATGTTTCAAGGAAACTGATTTATATTGCAAAACAGACAAAATATCATTTAAGGGCAGAAGTTTAAATAATGCAAAACAGGGCTTACCACTTTCCCAGGGAAGCATGTTCATAAAAATTGAAAGGAACCATGGCCCGGTAACCCATGCAACTTGTACACCAAGGTAATCAAGGTGGTTTACTGTACAAAATATGTACGTTTCAGTCAAGCTCGTGCAGTTATCTGACAGCCATGTACAAAAAAACTCAATGTCTAAAGAACAAGCAATAAACCTAGTTTTGGGAATCTCTCTCGGACTAACTCCTCTAAAACAAGCTGATCCACCTGGGGTAAACAAAAATGCAACATATGTAAACAAATCAGCTTGATTTAAAAAGCACACAACATGTTACAAACATTAAAATTAAAACAAAATAGTGCTTCTAAATACCTGAGACTCAATCATTTCTTCAGAGAAGTAACCGTCAAAATAGTCATCCATAATACCTGTCAATGCCCTGTGGAGCGCATGAAAAAAATAAATATTAGTTTATCTTTACAATTATGCAATCAAAGTTCAAGAGAGAGAAATTATGAATAATGCAGGTATTCCATGATGGTGAACAGGAGAACCTACCAAAATGCATTCTCTTCTGGCATCAGCAGAAGTAACAAACCAGCAAAGAAATTCATTGCCTGCATTAGTTTAAGATTAATATTGGCTGCCAATACAATCATTGAAAATGCAAGTGGAAACCTTTGGTGGTAGTATTACTGGGAATTTAGCTACCCAATGGGCATTTCCATCAATAGATACTAACATTGAGTCAATAATAGATGAGATGAAGGAACATCTGAAAACTGGACAGACATCTGAACAGGCTAATGACACTAAAGGAAAAGCAATACAAATCAGCATTGAGGCAGAGATGTACCTGGCAATAACCAACTGATGGATTATGTCTAGCATAAGCTGTGAGCAAGCGTCTTAAAGCATTTCGTCCATCCTCGTCAAGAGCAGGATGTCCTGGAAATGTTCTAGGCAAATCCTAAAAAGGCCCCAAAGAAACAGATGAACACTTATCACTGGACTTCCAAATATACAAAAATTGGAACAAACAAAAGAGGTAATAAGATACAATATAAAGAATTGTAATAGTCTATGTACCTTTTCTATTTGCCCTTTCCACTTCTCAGAAGAAAATGGTTGGGATGCTTTTGGTTTTCCATCATCACAATCCTTAGTCAAAGAATCAGATGATTTGCTGTCATCTTTTTCGTTGTCTGCCGCAAGGAGATTTTCATAGTATCCTTTCACTCGACGAGCTCCAATACCAATAAAAGCTTGCCATAGCTGTCGACATAAGAGATTTTTTTTTTTTTGGTTTTCAAATGATCAAAGCAACAATATATAGCATGAGAATTTGGTTGGTACCTCTCCTCTCAGAGCCATTGGTAGCCCATCACGGACTAAGCACTCCAATTCTTCCTTCCAAGGATAATATTCTTGTTGATCCGCACCTCTGTTTGCACCAGAATCAGCAATGGCATTGTCAGCAGCAGGCACTTCCTGGCTTGGATCAACCTTCTCTACATCATAAAACTCATCATCTGAATCCTCTGACGGCTTGCTCTCATCAGGAGTATCAGAGTTCTGCGCATTCTTTGTATATTCTCCATTGGCAGAAGTTTGCTTCTTCTTGATGCGCGAGCTCATCATCTCCTTGATGTGGTCCAGAGAGGGCCTGATTTCAGTCCATGTTTGGACCATATGTGGTCTTGGCAGCGTCGATGTCTTGCCGTCATCAGCATTGTTGCCCGCAGCTCCATCAATCTCGTTGGAAGGCGTGACCTTAGCATCTTCTCCAGACGATTCGCCATCCTGGGCCTGCCTATCCAGAAAATTGTTCCATCTCTCGGACCTCTCCTCTTCCTCCTCCTGCAGACCCAACATGACATACGGAACTCAGTGAGATGAAACAACATGGTGCACAATGTAGGCAGGAGCAGCCAGCAGGGGTCGGATGTTCCACCTTGTAGATGTTTGCATACTCCCTATACCGCTGAAGATGCTGTGGACGCACGGCGAAACCATAGGCATCCCTGTACCAGCACCCATCCCATCAGTTTGAAATCTAAAATCAGTAGCTAATGCCGTTATATGCAAACACTGACTTCGTTTTGATCAAACTAGCGCACCAAATTCAATTCAACAAATCATTTATGTTACTGTATAATACGTAAAATAAAAGACCAACAGTTTTCCATCAGTCAGATCCTTTCAGAGGCAAGTTAAAGCCACAATTTGATAAATTATACAGCAAAATTAATGCATAAAACCAAAAAAAATGCGGAGATCTAGGGGATACATTGCCCAAATTTGACCCCTAAAATCTCGCCCCGGATCGAGATCCACCGCACCAAAGTAAATCCAACAATCACCGAAACACACGAGCGGATGTCTCAAGCAGGCAGGCATATCGACAACTCCGGGGGGAAAACAAACTCAACAGCATGGACCACGCCGGGATGCGTTCCGCGCGCCCGGGGACGAGGATGTGGGGTGCGAGAGGCGGGAACGAACCGCTTGTGCTCGAAGGCGATGAAGGGGAGCGCCTTGGCCTTCATCTCCCGCGGCGGGCTTCGGGTCCCGGCGCCACCGCCACCAGCACCGTCACTACCCGAACTCCTCGGCCCCGGCGCGTCTCCGGCGGGGTCGGTGGCGTAGGTGTGCAAAAGCGACGCGGCCCCCGAAGCGTACGGGGCGGGGCGGGCGAGGGAGGAGTGGACTGAACTGGAGTGTGATCCCAGCAGCAGCAGTCGGTGGCGACCGGATTACTATACTCCCGCTGCTGACTGCTGGATGCTGCTGAGATTTGATCTGCGCTTGCGTGAAGTGAAGTGGCAGCGTGAAACCGCGGAGCGCTCACGCTCGCGTCGCGTGTCGATTGGGGGAGTGCTGAAAATCGGAGGACCATCTTAAATATTTTTGTTTGAAATTATTTTTTTCGGAGATGTGGTCTTTGGGGTTTGGGGCCTGTGCATGGAGATCGGGGAGACAGTGGTCATGAGACGGCGGTGACTTTGGGGCTGAGGAGTGACCCCGGCCCGGCGGGCCCTCGTGGGTTCTCCTTCGTCGCCGACAAGGGGATGGGGAGAGCTCAGAGCTGGGCGCCGGCTCGTCGCACTCCGAGATCTCGATTTTCCGTGTCAGCGGGAGGTGTGTTCTTCCCTATGGTCGATGAAATTGTTTCGCAATGGTGATGTGCCTGCCGAACTTTTCAGCCAAACTTTCCGCGGCTGAAGCGGCTTTCCCCGTCACTGTTTTTTATCTATCCACCGTAAACGAACCGGGATGCGGTCCTCTCAATTGACGGTCTAAATTTAGATCTCTTCTCAACTATTTAATTAAAATTTAATAGATCAAAATTTGATGCTACAATGATATGAATAGTATCCGCTCTACGGTAGTTTCTACATATTTTCTATTTAGAATATTTTTGATACAGTATTAATTTATATTATTATTCATCATATCACATATTAGTGTAACAACTGCTGCAAAACGTTGAATTGAGACCTCTAATTCAGAGGACTCTGATCCACGCGAACCTGCTCGTTATGTCGTCACACTTACACGGCCAGAAATGCACACGACGATAGCCCTGGTGCGATCCGAAAACGTTGCCGACACAGTTGCGGTGATGTCGCATTGATCAGTTGACAAACGTGGCTACCGGCAGAGTCGTAGTACTAAAACCTAACGGAGTCACGTTTCAAAAATAGAAGTCCGTGACACACCTGATCTATCGATCGACCAGTCCTGTACACTGTTCGCGGAAGCCCGCTACTCCCTCCGTTCCGAGCTTATGTCTGTTTTTATGTCTGTTTTTGTTGACTACAAATTTAATTAATAATTTTGATATTTTTAATTAATTTTAATAATATAAATTATATATATTATAAAAATAGTTTAATTTATATAAAATATTAGTCAAAACGTTAATCATTAGAAATAAACTTCTACATACCAGAGAGCATGTGTACCGGCCTTGGCGCCAAACCTACTCCGTATTGGCACGTGCAGGCCAGTTTTAATGGTTACACCTAGGACGACCACCGGTACCAATCGTACGACTCGCCGTCCGTTCGGGTCTGGCTTCAAAAATCAATGATCCAGCGAGGCAACCCGTGTGACGTTGTGGTGAATAGGTTACGTTATGTGATAATAGCAGAGATGCGAGGCAACCCATGAGAAATTTTGGGTTGGGCTGGGGCATGTTTTGATTGGGCTTTTCGCAGGTAGTTAGTCCAACTGAAAGCCACGACCCATGGGTTGGGCTGCGCTCTTTTAGTTCTATAATAACTGGACCGACGTCGCTAGCCCAGGGTCCGTATAAATATAATGGAGGCGATGGCAATGAAAACCTGGAGAGACAAAAAAGAAATTGGGCTAATTTGATAAATACTATTATAATTTTGTGAAATTTAAAATATACCATCCGAACATACGTGTCATTTACTTACAAAGACCCATCTGTCATTGACACATCGAATAACATATTTTAAATTTCGCAAAATTACAATGACATGTATCAAATTGACAAAAAAAAAAAAAAAATTCCATTGCCGGGACTCGGACCCGGGTCTCTTGGGTGAGAGCCGAGTATCCTAACCAGCTGGACTACAACGGATTTTGCTCAGTCGTAATTATTTTGTATTCGTCACCAAGTCATGCATCAGCCCAGCCCTCTCCAGTGCAAACCAAAATCGCAGAGGATGGCATAGTGACTGCTTTGCAAAAACCAAAGCCGCACTCGAAATAAAGGGAGAATTTAAGTTCATTAACATCGTGCGCGTCTATCTTGAGTCTTGACAAATCAAACCTGTGTCATTCCTTGTCAATGCCACGCTGCACCGCAACAACGGAATCAAGCTTTTTGTTTAAACAAAAAGAAGGGGACAGTAAGGGATCGAGTCGAAGTCTTAATCGTAGCATTTTTCATTCTTTTCCCCAACCATACGGATCGCTATCTTCACCAATCACCACGCTCATATCATTTTGGCCTGCTTGTGTATGGTAGCGGAGTGGTTTCATCATATCAAACCGGTGCAACCACAATTATTTTTTGGTGCCAAGAGGAGCCATCAGATACCATCACGGTCAAAAGCGATGGGGTCGATCGACAGCATGCGATCCACGATACACACTTAGTAGTACCGTTATCGAACCCATCATTGCATCAGATTTTTTTATTTTCTCACGTGGAAATTTACGCATCGAGAGATGACTGAAATTTTTAGCCCCCATCTGAAATACAAGAATTCCATATGAATAAGTTTAATTTGATAAGAAAAACGTGGTAAAACGGAGAGAATCCCACGTTCGGGCCTTATATTCCTCGTCCTAGTAGAAACCGAAATGATTTTTGATGAAACATAGGAGAACCAATTATCGGTGTCGTTTTCGTTTCCAGACTACTGCTCATAAGATTCCTCGATCGATACGGACACCGACGGCACTCTACAGGTGTGTAGTCCAGGGCTCCTGGGCAAGTGCTGCTCGGAAGATGCAGCGCAACAACAGTACCTGGAAATGGACGGGTCACGGCGTGGTGTGGATGGCGATGGGGGCGATCCACTGTCTGCCCGGTGCTCCATCCAAACGCGTGCTTCCGTGCGCGAGTACCCAGATGTCCAAATACTCGGGGCCACCGCTGTAAGCGACGCAAGAGATGCCACGCCGAGCGGAGGATGAGGACGAAGCTGCGTGCAGCGGTGCAGGTACTGTTGCTGCATCCAGGAGCGCAGGAATACTCCAACAGTAAGTTGCAATGCTGAGGTTTTCAAGTCCATCGCTGCAGATTCGCCTATACGTATAGGTTTTTACCGCTGGCTTTCGTGACTGACAGACAGGTTGGTTGCAAGTTGCCATGGTGCGCGTTTATTCAGATTACAGCAGCCGTATACGGTGCTTGCTTTCAATTCCATGTGACATCAGATCGTTACAAGTAATAGTAGGGCTGGTAACCTGTACCACGTAACCAGGATACAAAAAAGTTGTCTTTTCTTTACGCTGAGTCTTTGGACAAGTAATGCAAACTAAAGAGAAGTCTGGAAAGACGAGCGTTACAAATACCAGGACCACGCCTGGACACAGCTTTATTTTCCCTATGGAAATTTGGAATGGAAACACGGTTTAGAGACAGGTATGAACTGTAAGCTTGACCAAGGAGCCCATGCACTCGTCAGAAAACAATTTGTTAATTTTTTATCTGTCTTGGCTTGACTTGACCTAAAAAGCAACCACCTAAATCACTCGGAACATATTTTTTCCTTCCTGGTTTTGCTTCTGTCCCAACTTGTGATGTGTTTCTGTTTTCTTTAACGAAAATTTAAAAAAGTTGCTGATCAAGCAACTAAGTGGCCACTTCATACGAAAGCACTAGCTGGCACCACCACATTCTTCTTCTCTTCGATTGAGATGCAGTAACCACCTCGCCTGCCGGTCAGTGCGCATGTACAGCCTCATGCATGCATTGCTCTCTATACAAAACTGTTTGATGGAGTATTGATGTACACACAGCAGCCTCACTGTCTCTGAAAACAATGAGCTACCGGTGACAAGACTTGATCGTAGTTTCCTCCGTCGAGGGACGAGGCAGGTAAAGCTCTGATTAGCTACTGCATTAAAAAAAGGAGCTCATAATTTCGATTAGCTCCGTTTCTCCTACCGATTACCTTCCGGCGGCTGTACCATCAATAGTGGCGGGGTCCAAGTGTCCAACAGGCCTTAGGTAGGGAAACAGGTGAACAACTCCGGCCATGTGCTTCCCGTCTATCTCGAGTAATCTAATCGCTTGCTTACCACGTCGTCGCCGAAGCGCGCAGGAAACAACGGCCGCATCGGCAGAAGGAACGAACGAACGCGCCTGCATTTTCTCGTGGTATCGGCAAGCTGAAGCTCATTGAAAAATCGCGTAGGGAACGAGAGGACTCAGCGAGGCGCGCCCTCGATCGATCCCGTTCAGGCCTCCCGCGCTCAAGTCCCAACGTGCGGCCCTGTTTCTCGCCACTAAATTTGCGACGACCCAGCACCCCTGATTGACGGGGCGCCGCGCCGGCGTGCGAGACATGCGGGTGCGAGCTAGCGCGGCGCCACCTCTCGCGGCCCCGGCCGATCTCTCGTCGTGCCTCATCGTCTCGTGAGACGATGCGCGTCCGGGGACGGTGCGTGGGTATTGTCAACTGCTGTGCTCAATTCGTTCTGCCCCTGCAGACCGGCGTCTGCTGTCTTGGCGTATAAACAATGGCGCGGTGGAACATTCCGTCCGTCAAAAGGTGCATTTCTTTAGTGGCACGCACAACCTCGCACGGCTACGAAGTTGACAAGTCTCCCCGGCGTAACTGAAAGAATCTGGTGAACCTAACATCAAAGATTTCGAGTGCCACATAAATAAACAAAAGCTTTGGCAATGATAAGAGTAGCTAATCGTATGGAACTTTAGTTCTAGAAACATTTCATTCGGCTATGTACTCCATCTTGGTCTCAGGGCCTCGTGTGAACGATGAACACTGCTCTCTTCCGCCTGGCGCAATCCTTTTCTCTGCTTTCCGATTAGTTACAGACACGGCGTTAGTTAGTGGCTAATTATACATTACTAGCTCCAAAAGACCCTAATAATCATAGCGATACTGGGATCCGCTGATCGCAAATGGCGAACCAAACCCACCGACGTCGCCGAAGGCGAAGTGGTGCAGGCACCGGGAGCTCATCGCTGTCAGCCGAGCTGGCCGGCGATAACGGACAAAGCAAAGCGGACGTAAGGAAGCCCGGGCGCCGGGAGCACGTGCGACTAATAACAGCCGCGCTTCGTTGCCTGGTGAGGGAGACGGTGCGACCGACAGCGAGTTCCACTTCCACTGGCTCGCGGCCAACGACGATGAGGCGCACCGGCAGCTCTCGGCCGTTTCAGGTGTCGCGGTTCGAGCCGTCGTGGGCGCGAAAGCGGCCCCGGCGATCGGCACTGGTCATGTGCCGCGGAAGCTTAACGCGAACGCCCGTCCACGGCTTCCTCGACAGCTATAGCTTCTAACAAACGCAACACAGCTGGTTGCAACCCATCGGAATGCAGAGAACCGTGGTCAGGAAATTTGGTGAGCTAATCCACCCATCGTGGGTTCAGTCTTAAGCGCTAGTACTGCCCTGTTTCAGTAGAATTTTATTTTTATCTTTAATTGATTGATATTTTGACCAATGGTTTTTATATATTCAGTTAAATAAAAAAAATCTAGTATTTGTATTTTTAAAATCATCAAAAAAATACTTTCAAAATATATATAATTTATATTATTAAAACTAATTGATATTATGAAAATCATTGATCAAATCGTAGTCAACAGTAGCAAATTACAGCTAGTGCTTCTGCTCCATAAACCATATGTTACTACATCCTAAACGCTAATTACGCGTTGACAAGGCGGAGCATGCTCTGCATTTGCAAAAGGTTCTCCAGGCCGGTTTCAGAGCTTGCAATGATAGGCCGCAAAGACGCCATTCCCTCTACTAAAGTATTATTGTCCTCGTATTAAAATATCGCAGACAGGATTTCAGATCGCGACCACCTTTCAGAAAAGCTCGGTCGGTCATGCGACGGGTTTTCACATCTGTCGTTGCCTTCTGCAAACCCAAAGGAAGCCAGGCTCGAGTGCTATTGCTACCTGACGAGAGAAAGGTTGATACCTGACTGCAAACGACATTCACGAAAGCAAGGTACTCCAGCATGAGTTACCTTGATGAATACTCCTGCTGCGAGACAAATTCTCTCTGCGCCGGATCACATTGCTCGGGGAATTCGACGTCAGGGATCGGATCACGTGGTCGCGGACGTGTCCGCCTCGCCGGATACAGGGAGCATCCCGTCTCTGTTCGGACGTGATTCTCCAGCATGTGAGGCGTCTTGCCGTAGAATCGAGCCGTACGTACCTACCCCTTGCTATCTAGCCGTAGATCAGCTCGCGAACGCGATAAACATCAACAGAACTGTTGCACTGTCACACTCAGGCGAGGAGCTGTAATCGGATGAAATTTGAGTGTGCTTTTGACTCGTGCAGTCGTGCTGATCAGGTACGAAACATAACATGCCATGTGTTGCTCGCACGGCGATCTCAACACCATGGTACGCACGCACGAGTCCAATACAATGCACGGGCTGTTGAGAGTTGACAGATGTCCCATCAATAGGGTTCCTACTTCCTAATCACAAAAACGGCACGCTGATCCGCCCTCCGGTTCGCGAGTGGGTCCAGCTGCCAGCGGCAAAGACCACGACACGCACCAGAACGAACACCTTTCCCGCGCGGACCCACGCGCGCAGGCTCCTGCAGCTCCGCAGGCGCTCACCACCAAACGCCCTCTCCCTCGCTCCCGTCCGTTCCTCGTCTGACGGCCTGCGAATGCCCACGTCGGCGCGGACCTTGCCTGCGCGGGAAGGATAGGAAAACAAAACGCGCGCAATGCGACGTCGCGGCACGAGTGACTCGCCGACTCCCCGATATCTCGCGGAGGGGGAGCCAGGCCGCAGAGCTCGCATCCGACGGCTGGGGCTCCGTCGTCAGGTACGGCTCTGTGGCCGCGCTGCGCTTCAACGGCTATAATGGGGCGGGGACACGCATGTTACCCGCCATCTCTGTCCCCTTCCTCCTTCCTCCTCCCTCTTCCTTCCCTCCCCGCCTCTCTCACACACGCGCGCAGCCTGCAGCTGCAGGTGGGCCCGCTAGTGTCGTCGCCAGCCGCCGGCGAGCGGCATTGCGGTTACTGTCCCCGCGTCGCGGCATGGCGGGGCACGGGGACCAGCGGCCGTCGTCGCTGGACGGCGTCAC
>BCLG01002751.1:0-31406 GCA_001602295.1 Zoysia matrella
TCAGCAGTCGCGCTGCCGCTGACCGCGGCGGCGGCGAGCGAGACGCAGCGGAGCGGGGAGGAGGTGCGGCGGGCGGTGGCGGAGTGCCCAGTGCTCGTGGTGGGCCGGCGCGGCTGCTGCCTCAGCCACGTCGTGAAGCGCCTGCTGCAGGGGCTCGGCGTCAACCCCGCCGTGCACGAGGTCGCCGGCGAGGCGGAGCTCGCGGCGGTCGTCGGCGGCGGCGACGTCGCGCTCCCGGCGGTGTTCATCGGGGGCAGGCTCCTCGGGGGGCTCGACCGGCTCATGGCCGTGCACATCTCCGAAGAGCTCGTGCCGATTCTCAAGCAGGCCGGCGCGCTCTGGCTTTGATTGAAACGATGCTGATCTTCTTCTTGCTCCCGATCCATCCAGCTCCTCTGTTCTTTTGCGTGGAATTAATTAACTACGGGTGTGATGTAATCCTGTAATTAGGCAGTATACAATATTAATTCTTTTAGGGGAACATCAACAGCTATATGTATTTTCGATCATGTGAATATGAAGAGTGCCGAGAATTTACTCCTACAATAAAGCATCCCGTTGCACTCGCTTTTCTCTCTGCATAGCTTCTCTCGTCGAAACTTTTACCGACACAACCGGTCAATAAACATTTTCTGTCACTGTCACTGATCAGCTACTACGAAACCCCGATGGACAATCATGCAATAACCTTCAGAAGTCTGCACGTCGAATTCGATCGACCCCATGTGCTTCGGAGTCCAGCGGATGATGCGCGCAGAAGCATTCCGAAACAAACAGGACAGAAACCAACGTCACGGACGTACCGATAAGCTTGTGGGTACACGGAAGAATGGAGTTTGGGGTGCCTGGATAAGCGCATTTCCCAGCTCCGCTGGCTCGTCGGGCACGAAAACGGCAAGAGAGGGGCGCTGTCATGGGACAAAACCGCACGAAATGAAGACTTGGGTTACTGGGCGGGGCGGCCCTCTCTTTCTTCCTTGCTGTGGAGTGCAGCAAGCTGGACAGATCACGCACGCGCGCGCGCACACACCCTGCGCCACACTGTCCTGAAGGGTACGTGCCAACACTACCTAGCTAGTAGCACCAGTTAGTAGTACCAGTCTATAAAATAAAAGAATTCACTTTCATTTCCCCATTTTCCTTCCATCGCAACAAGTCCAATTGTGGCTGGGATCAAGGGCCAGTGGTTCTAGAAGTAGAACATGGTTTGCGATTCACACCCATGACGTCGCACCCCACCGAGAGACGTGCATGCTGACAAATCAGTGGCGTCCAAATCCAATCAGAGTTTAAACTCCTTAAAAAAAACTTGACGATGTAATCCGGTGACGACGGCAAACGTACTCGGTCGCGCCTACGTGGCACGAGCACGGCCAGGGTACGACGTGGGACGGAGATCCGGGAGATCAACCCTGACATCAACGTGTTTGACAAGTAGCCAGTGGTTGGACGCGGGTGATGCTTTCCCCAGACTCACTAGTTGACGTCACGCCCCGGCAATCTGTTCATTGAAAATACCACGTCAGTTTGTTGTGTGTACACTTGATTAGTGTGAGGTTTCCAGCCCATCCTGCTGATCAATGGACAACTTTTGAGTGCCATTAGGACTTGGTCTTTGTTCAAAAAGTACTGTCAAAAACTATGGTTAGAAATATCTAAGAGCGCTCTCTTGTTCCTTGGCTGCCGTTCAACGGAGCATATTCTGGTTTCGATTCTAGTATATTCTGTAAAATATCTCGTCAAGTACTAACGAAAAACGATGAAATTGTCAGCGGTTTGAACACGAGTCCATCACGTTGCAGGGCGGACGAGACTTGTAGTGAGAAAGACTTGGAAGTTTTTAGGTGGCAATTCAAAAGTTTTTAGGTGTTTATCACATCGTGATACCATCGTTTCATTTTTATCAGCTGGAGGTCCAGATTTCGCGACTGGAAGACAGCGTAACAATTCCACTCCAACCACATGAGGTGTTATCTCATGAACTTATCCAAAATGTTGCTGAAACACGGACCTGAAGTCATGACTGATGGGCAATGGCGATGCTGTCATGCTGCTGGCCCCACGAAAGCAACGACTAGTTTGGTTTTAGACTTCTAGTGCAGCCCACGTAACCCTTGGGTGATGCAAGAGCCACATCCTGCACAGCCTCAACTCTCAAAAGAAAGAGAACCGAGCTGTGCTCGGGTGGCTCGCTCCGATGGTGTTCGGGCATCCAAACCCCGTGTCTCACAGGGGGTTAACCTCTTATTTGTGTATTTCGCAGGTTTCGCAGGTTTTCAACAGTGCGTAAAAACATACAAAAATTACAACACTATTTGTTACTAGCGAAGATATTGTTTTTCGTCGATATACGCGATATTACTCCTGTATATCGTAGATGTCCAGACTAAAAAAACTCTCAAAAGGGACCGGTTCCTTCTGGGAGACCGGGACCGGGAGGGGGGTAGATGAAGCTGGACAGTTGGTGTGCTCTTGGGTTATTGGGCTAAATTTAGCAAATGGGCCTAAATGTTTACTCTCGGGTCCTTGTGGAGGCCCATGTGGGAAGAGTATATATGGCTCGGTGTTTCGGGCACCCCTGGTCCTTCCGCAGGCTCGGTCTTGGTTAGGGTTCGTGCACCAAGCTGCGGCAGTGGGCGGACGGCAGCACCGCAGCACCTAGCGGCGCCTCGGCCTTGCGCGGCCAGCGACTCCTCCTCCAGGTGAGACTTCTTCCTTTTCTGGTGAATCCATCCCTACGCGAGAGCTGGGGCGGGGAGATTTCATCCCAGTTGGAGATGGGGATTGGGAGGGGAATTTTCATCTCTCGGAGGATTGGGGAAGCGTTAGGTAGGGCGGCTGCCCTACTTGCTGTATTGCTCGATCCGCTTCTGAGAGCTTCAGATTCTGGCAAAGTGTATTATATTAGAATTAGAAACGAAGAATATCTGGTCTAGCACTCTTCAAATTTAGGTCAATTTAATTTTTGCCCCTCTCGGTGGCAGCTATTTCTGCTATGTGTTGGGTTGTTTTCTTCAATTTGAGATTAATAAACGTCAAATGGTGTGCAGATTAGGTTAAAATCGAATAATATTGTGTCGAGCGGATATTACGAGGCCTACTTCAGAAGGAAAAACCAATGCGCAGCAGGCGAAAAGCTGTCTTTCTTCGTGCCATGTTGTTTGGTCTCTTTTGCAGTTGCAGGGGGAGAAACTAAACTTCTGGTTGAGAAACACTTTCGTCTTGTATACATTTAGTTCATCTTTGGGCTTTAACTGTTTTGAGCGGTGTGCAGACTTATGTTAAGATATGTACAATGAGCAAAAATCTAGCCCAGGTGATGAGTCCTGAAGTAAATCGCAGTGTTTCAGTCTTTACTTACTTTTTTTATGCTGGTATTAACGTTTTTGAGCAAGTGTGCAGATTAGGTTTAAAAAAGATATTGGGAATAAGATTTTACTTGAGAGCTTGAAGTATATTTTTTCAATATTATTCCCAACACGCAGGTTTATTTGTGATTATACTAAAGATAGTTGTATCGGTTTATAAATCTGGTTTGTTTTAGCTTTTACTTTTTGTCTACTTAATCTTGCACGTTGAGGACCTTTGAGGTATTCCGTATCCCCCATGTTTTACAGATAATGAAGATCATGAATGTATAAGCACTTCAATTTTCCCTTACGTTGGAAAGGGTTTCATATACTTGCAGGTTTTGTGTGACACAGTTCTGAATCATGGCTGAGCACTTGGCTTCAATCTTTGGCACTGAGAAGGACAGGGTCAACTGCCCTTTTTACTTCAAGATCGGCGCTTGTCGTCATGGGGATCGATGCTCCCGTCTTCACAACAGGCCCACCATATCACCAACTCTTGTTCTCGCTAACATGTATCAACGCCCTGATATGATCACCCCTGGAGTGGATGCTCAAGGTCAACCTATTGATCCGGAGAAGATGCAGGAGCACTTTGAGGACTTCTATGAGGATATCTATGAGGAACTGAGCAAGTTTGGTGAGATTGAGAACCTGAATGTGTGCGATAACCTTGCCGACCACATGATAGGCAATGTCTATGTCCAGTTCAGGGAGGAAGAACAGGCAGCCGCAGCATACAATGCTCTTCAGGGCCGCTTCTATTCTGGCCGCCCGATAATTGTTGAATATTCTCCTGTGACTGATTTCCGTGAAGCAACCTGTCGACAGTTTGAGGAGAACAGCTGCAATCGTGGTGGGTACTGCAATTTCATGCATGTAAAGCAGATTGGCAGGGATCTTAGGAGGAAGATCTATGGGCGTTCCGCCACCAGGAGGTACCATGGGAGAAGCCGCAGCCCAAGTCCACGCCACAGGAGGGGCTATCGCGACCGCGATGACCACCCTCGTGAACGTGATGGTTACCGTGGTGGCGGACAGAGAGGAAGAGGCAGCAGGTATGACAGGCATGACGATGGAGGGGGTAGGGGCAGCAGACATGACAGGCATGACGATGGAGGGGGTAGGGGCAGCAGACATGACAGGCATGACGATGGAGGGAGGCGCAGGCATGGTAGCCCCCCAAGGCGTGGTAGGAGCCCAGTCAGGGAAAGCAGCGAGGAGCGCAGGGCCAAGATTGAGCAGTGGAACCGTGAACGGGAGGCAAAGCAGTGATCTTCTGCTACGAGCATCTTATGGAGTGCATTATCTGCTGAGAGTTGTTGCTTAGCTTGTTATTTACTGCTATAATGCAGTATGTGTCTGGATTGGTAATCGTGTTTTATCATGTGAACCTATATTGCATGATTCCTCTGTTTAGTTTGGTGTTGAGACATGTAAACCTTAATTTTATTACATGTTTTGTGTTGGATGTTTTGCTGTATGTTTGGTGCTCTTTAAGCTACCATTGGTATCTGAAATTGATTCACTGCTGTAGCTCTATGTTAGTAGTGATTTTTTGTTGTTATATTCACCATATCGTTTCCAGCCTGAACTGTTGTTTGGTGGGTTTCAAGCCTTTTTCCAGACTCCTCCATGGGATTGCAGCTCTTCATTGCCGGCCCTAAGACATTGGCCTCGCAACCCCAGGCGCTATCGGATCTGGCCCTTCTCTGACTTGGACTCCGCATACGATGGCGTTCGCTCTCCGTTAGTGTTATGAGCAAGCGATTGTATCAGATCGTTGACTTTCTATCAGTCTTGTGAGCCTGCAGTCCATTTCCGTGCATGGCAGGAGGTAATGCCTGAGCTTTGACTCCGTAATTCCACAACCTGCGTTGAAAACTGGGCACACGTCCCGTGGTACGTCGGCCCTCGCGTAGAGTTTGGGAGGCCAGCCAGCGACATGCGGTGCTGACTGCTGAGGATCAGGATCCGGTGCGGTGAAAGAAGCAGTCGCATCAACCACAGCCGTTACCGAGTGATCCGATGGCCAGCATTTAAGCTCGTTCAGTTCCCAGTTTTGAAATTCTTTTTAAACGCTTAGTATTCAGAAATTCAAAAAAATTACCTTAAATTCTAAATAAAATTAAATTTATTCCGTTAGATTCATTTCGTCAAACTCTTTGTGTAGATGCCCCTCTGAGTTATTTTAAAATTTTTTAAAGTTGTTTCTAAGTTACAAATTTTTTTAAAGTTGTTATGTTAGTTTCCAAAATTTTCAAAGTTGTTCCATTAGCTTTCGTCTTGTGGAGCTTTTTATATAAGTGACCTCTAATTTATTTCTAAAGATTTTAAAGTTGTTTTATTAGTTCTTAAAGTTACTAAAAATTGTTTCATTAGTTTTTAAAGTTGTTCCGTTAGTTCTTAAAATAGAGTACTAAATTTATTTTGTTAGTTGATAAAGTTTTCTAAAATTATTTTGTTAGTTTTCAAAGTTTTCTAAAGATATTCCATTAGATTTGTCTTGCTGAGCTTTTTGTGCAGGTTAGTTTTCTAAATTTTTTAATTGTTTCGTCAGAAACTGTGAGTACTAAAAAAATTTCAAGAATAACTCGAAGGGTACCAACATGAAAAGTTCAACTAGACGAAGCTAACGAAAAAAACAATGAAAATTTTAGGAAGCTAACGGAACAACTTTGAAATTTTTTAAAAACTGACAGAATAACTTTGGAAAAATTTAAGAATTCATGGAACAACTTTAAACAACTTTAAAAATAATTCAAAGGGCATCTACACAAGAGCTCGATGAGACGAGTCTAACGGAACAACTTTGATTTTTTTTAAGAATTTAAAGAATTTTTTTTGAATTTCTGAAGATTAAGCATTTAATTTTTTTTTCAAAACTAGCAACCTAACGAGCTTATATTGCTGGCCATCGGATCACCCGGCAACCGCTGTGGTTGAACGACTCTTTAACTTGCAGTCGCTTCTTCCACCGCACCAGATCCTGATCCGACTGCCGAGGATCTGCTGACTGCTGAGGGTCCCTTTTGGCTCATGAAGGAAGATTCCAGCCCCCAGTAGCATCCGGGCGCCCGTAGCATCTTCGACGGGGAATATCCATATCCTCCGCTGCTCCCCGGACAAATCAGCACGCAGATCCCAGATCCCGGCGGACCGGTTGATCCACCCCACACTCTCCGCCGCGAGTTCGTGTGCACGCTTCCGTGCCACGAAACCCACGTTGCCTCGCGGAAAGGGTAGCCTCTCGTTCGCCGTCCTCGCTCTCGCCAGGGATTCGGGGCCGTGTGCATGTGCGGAGGCCGGGCCGCTGGCTTCGTGTGGACTGGGCGTCCACCAACACTTGTCAGATCCAGCGTCTGCAACCTGCTCGCCAAGCTCCAGCATCGCTTTGGCTCCGGTTCTGTGGACGAGATTCAGCTTCGTCGATACAACCGTCCAAGGAAGTTTCAGACATCATGGTTTTGTGATCCACGCCACGCTGCGCTCATTTGCTGACGCCGCGAACAGCGTGACCACCTTGCGCTTATCCACAACGACGGCGGCTCCCCTGTCAATCGTCGTCATATCCGCCGCTTAAGCGGCACCGCTAAGTGTGGCCTGACGTGTGATCACAGCGCGTTTACAAGAACCACCCTGCGGTAACTGTAGTATTGCGCAGCCAATGAGATTTTGTTGTTGAGAACTAATGGCTTCGAGGCTTTTCCTTGCGCCGAGGACAGGACATGTGAGCCGTCGAAATTATGATCAGCGGCGTGCGCGATCCGGCCAGAAGATTGCTGCTCACTTGGAACATGCTTGTGCGCAGCGGACGTAGCGATCCGTATACGGGATAAGGAATATGATGCGGGATCCTAGCGAAACGAGCAGGGACCGACCGCTGCACGGCTAAATCCGGCACCTCATCTGCCTGGCGGAGCCGAGTGGAAAACGTGAAATATTCGCAAATAGAAAATTAGAGGCCAACTAATTTGGATAGCGCTGCTGGAAACGCTCTTATAAATAAGCAAGCCTTCCAACCGCGTATCCCCTTCCGATCGATTCCCCCGGCGCCGACCATCACCGTCACCCACCGCCCCGCCGTCCATCGCCGTTGCGTGATTCTCCAAACGAGATTCGCGACGCTGCGCAGCATCCGTTCCGATTGCCCTGATCCGGATTCCTGGAGGTGTGGTTTCTCACACAAAGTTGTGTCCTGGAAACAGAGAGGGGGGGGGGGGGGGGGGGGGGGGGGGGGGGGGGGGGGTGTTGTGGTGGGGGGTGGCATAAAGCGGTCGAGGGTGTTGACCGGGAGTAATTTATTTGAGAGTACTTAAATCCTTCGAATTTTACTTCACGGTACCCCGCTCCACACACAGCAGGCTGACACCGGCTCGGTTTCGGTCTCGTGCGGCCGCCGGCTAGCGCCTTCTCCTCTCCTCTACAGGTGAGAGCCGGGCTCTCCTCTCCAATCCTCTCGCGAGTCCTCCTCTTTCCTTTTGAAGTTGACGTTTAGACTGGCTGGATGGGTCGATCCCCCGCGCCAGGGCGGAGACGGGGCGATTTTCATCTCAAGCGGGGATAGGCGTGGGGAGGGGATTGGGACGGGAATTTTCGTTTCTCAGAGGAAAAGGGAGGCGAGGGTCTCTCCGTCTCCGGTCGCCCTATTGCTCGGCCCGCCTCTGATTGTTGGTGATTAAGTTCTGGGGGAACCGTTGGCGTTTTCGATTTCTCGTGAAAGCATGCGTTTGTCATTCGGTTTGTTTGTAAATTTGAAACAGTGTCTGTTCGAATGGAATCGCGTGAGCATCTGGGTGAGTTCTTCGTTTCCTTGGGATTTGGGACCGCTAGCATTTTTCCTTATTCGTATACCATGGTTACTTAAAAAGTCATGCTCTATTACATTTTTGTCTCTACTTGTTCAGTTCAAATTGACTAGTAACCATATTTGACCAATCTCATAAGCAGAAGAGACTATGATAAAGGATAACTGCTGGCAAAATTTGCTGTAAATCTTCATCAAGGAAATAGGAGCTGACATTATGTCACATAGACATTTGATCTGGACACAAGAGCTTGTTAATCCTGAATCAGCACAAGGGCCTGTCCCAATTCAACATGAAAATTTCTATTATGGAGGCACTGGAAGTGATCCATCCAACCTGGGTGCGCAAGTTACCGCCGAAGTTACAGGAAATACTGATCTGCAACGTTACTATGAAAGCGGTCATCACGAACACCAGCATATTCAGAATCTGTACCCACATGTTGGTGTTACTTCAAATTTTGCCTTTCCAATTGCTACGTACAATCCTAGCATGTCATCAACAGCTATGAGCACATATGCTCCTCAGAATCAAAATGTTGGATTGAGCTATCTGCTACCGTCATCTTCATATCAAGTTGCTGCAGGAACTATGGATGACAGTAACATCAGGTGTAATTTTGACGATAGTGCTACTGGATTCATCAAAAGGAAGAATGAAGTAGCTGCGGGTAACCATCATTTTCTTCATGGATTTGCAAGCTCAAGTTCATCTTCTTATGAGCCTCAGAATGCTCTGCATGGGCCATGGACTACCTTTTTTCAATCAAATTGTTTACCCTCCAGTTCTGCAGCTTCAAACCCACCAGAGTACCACAGCAGCAATGGTTGGCCATTTTTAGAAGGATCTCCTGCAGATGGATCTAACAATTATAGTTCAATGGCTGCCCAACGAGAGTTGGTACATCATGGTAATTTACTTCCAATTTGTCACATGGACCAATGCAATACATGGACTACGCAGGCTACAAATGGTATTGTTAATGGAGTACCACAGTGGGGATACTGTAATCCAGTGACAAATCTTCCAGGTAAGTAAACCTTTTGAAGGAAGACAAGTTGATTCCGATATTTTGCTAAAAAGAAATGTGCTATCATTTGATGGGGAAATCTTATTTCTGTTGTTGAAACACTCAGGTCACTAAACATGACATTTTGGACTACATTGGGCCGACCTTTGAAACTTTTCTATCTGTAACTTTATCATATTTGGTTTGGGTATGTGGATATCATGTGTGTAGAGAAGTCTCTAATAATATGCTGATAATATCATACTGAATATTGAATCCCACAAATTTATTATGAGAAAAAAACATGCATGGCTGCACTTTAGAAAACTTGTCGAAAACTTCCTGCTTTTTTTTCTTACTCTTAGAGGAAGTTACTATTTTCCTAGCTTTGCTATTAATATTGGCAGTTGAGTCTAAGATTTTGAGATGTGCTTTTAACAGGTTTTGTTCATTCAGACATGCCAAATGGAAGTCTTCAGGATTATCACTCTGGTCATTCCATTCATGGACATTTACCTCATTTCTGCCAGAATCATTTGCATAGTACGCAAGCAGCTCAAATGCTAGTGCCCCATCAACAATTGCTTCGTAGCAATCTGGTGCATGTTCCTTCTGCCACAAGGCCCACAACCCTTCCGTTAGATCCAAGAATGCTGGCTCTCCCGCTTGACTTGGAGCACATTTCTGGGCAGCTACCACAGCCACCTCCAACAAACCAATTTAGCAATGCTGTTTTAAGAATTCCACCATATCAGGTTCGTTCACATTTCTACCCTCTGTCCTCAGTCCTATTATTCATTGCTTGTAGCTATTAGTGGCATGCTTATGCTGACAAAATCGATCTTCCTTGGATATTTTGGTGTGTCCATTATTTTGTCATAATCACATGGGACTTGTACAATAGTTAGGATTACCACATATCATTTCTGCTGGGACATCCCTGCTTCATATGCAGCATGTAACTGTAACTCATATTTTTAGAAGAATTTGTGCAATAAAGTATCAGGGCTGTGCTATGAGTATAATCAATGGAGAATTTAGCTGCGAAAGTTCACTGAACTGGGAAACACTACCAAGTCTACCATGTGTCTATTGATAATTCTTCAACAACAACAACAACAAAGCCTTTAGTCTCAAGCAAGTTGGGGTAGGCTAGAGATAAAACCCCGATAGACAACTAAAAAAAAGCAATCAAGATTCAGACACGTGAATTGCTAGGCTCCACGAACTTCTCTTCAAAGCTAACTCTTTGGCGATATCCCAATCTTTTAGATCTCTCTTCACAGACTCTTCCTAAGTTAAATTTGGTCTACCTCTGTCTCTCTTCACACTGTTTGGCCGACTTATCATCTCGCTACGACCGAACCATCTCAAACGATGCTGCACATGCTTCTCCTCAACTGGTGTCACTCCTAATCTCTTTTGTATGTCATCGTTCTAGAGACGATCTCTCCTCGTGTGGTCACATATCCATCTCAACGTATGCATTTCGGCTACGTGTAGTTGTTGGACATGTCGTTTTTTCGTAGGTCACCACTCTGCTCCATATAGCATGGCAGAACGAATTGCACTCCTATAGAATTTAACTTTGAGCTTTTGTGTCACCATACTATCACATAGGACTCCAGAGACTTGACGTCACTTCAACTATCCGGCTTTAATTCTATGATTTACATCCTCATCTTTCTGCAACATTGAACCTAAATAACGAAAAATATCCTTCTTGAGTACCACTTAGCCATCAAGTCTAACATCTCCCTCCTCAACTGCAGTAGCACTGAAATCACACCTCATATACTCTGTTTTAGATCTACTAAATCTAAAACCCTTTAACTCTAAAGCATGTCTCTATGATTTTAACTTTTGGTTCACCCCTATCCTACTTTCATCCACTAACACCACATCATTCGCAAAGAGCATACACCAAAGAATGTCCCTATGTAAGTCTCGTGTGATCTTCTCCATCACCAAAGTAAAAAGAAAAGGGCTCAGAGCCGACCTTTGGTGCAATTCTATATTAATTGGAAACTCATCGATGTCTTCATCACTTGTTCGGACACTTGTCACCACATCTTTGTATATATCTTTAATAAGTTTAATGTACTTTTTTGAGACTTTGTGCCTTTCCAATACCCACCATATAACATTCCTAGGCACTTTATCATAAGCCTTCTCTAGGTCAATGAAGACTATGCGTAGATCTTTCTTCTGTTCTCTGTATTTCTACATCAGTTGCCTTATTAAAAAAATTGCCTCCATAGTGTATCTCTCGGACATGAAACCAAATTGGTTTTGAGTGACTCTCGTTGATCCCCGCAGACAGTGCTCAATAACCCTCCTATAGCTTCATTGTGTGACTCATTAACTTGATCTCTCGATAGTTAGTACAACTTTGCACATCTCCTTAAAGATCGGTACAAAAATACTTCGCCTTCACTCATCAGTCATCTTGTTTGATCAGAAGATAAGATTGAACAACTTGGTGAGTCAAACTATTGCTACATTTTCAAGACATCTCCACACTTCAAATGGGAATCCCATCCGGACCCAGCGTCTTATCTCTTTTCATTTTTTTCATAGCCTCCTTTAACTCGGATTCTTGAATACTTCTCACAAAGTGCCTATTTAGATCTTTGAAAGAGATATTCAACTCAATGGATGAGCTCTCACTATCTTCGTTTAAGAGTTTAGTGAAATACTCCCTCCATCTCTTCTTGATCTTTTATCATTTACTAACAGACGCTCTGCTTCATCTTTAATGCATTTAACTTGGGTGAGCTTCTTAGTTTTCCTCTCTCGGCTTTTGACTATCTTATAGATGTCTTTTTCTCCTTCTTTCGTGTTTACTCGATGGTACAAGGCATCAAACATCTGACCTCTTGCCTCACTCACCGCTTGCTTTGCGGTCTTTTTTGCTATTCTATATTGCTCTATGTTGATCGCGCTCTTATCAAGGTGTACCCGTTTAAATCACTCTTTCTATTCTTTGATAGCCTTCTGAACATTCTCGTTCCATCACCAAGTGTCTTTGGCTTCACGTCTGCCTTCTCTAGTCACACCAAGCTCCTCTGAGACTATTTTTCTAATGCAAGCGGCCATCTTCAACCCCATAACATTTGCATCATCTTCTGCCTGCCAAGAGGCCTCCTTGATAACCCTTTCCTTGAAAGTTTGTGCCGCATCTTCTTTGAGCTTTCACCACTTAGTCCTTTGCACTTTGATTTGCTTCCTCCGTAGAGAGCGCAACTGAAAGCGAAAGTCCGCTACCACAAGTCTGTGCTGAGGTACCACACATTCTCTTGGTATTACCTTACAGTTTAGGCAGACATGCCTATTTTCCCTTCTTGCTAAAATAAAATCAATCTGTCTACAGTGCGGACCACTCTGAAAAGTTACTAAATGAGAAGCTCTTTTTCTAAAACAGGAGTTCGCAACAAACAAATCATAGGCCAAAGCAAAGTCCAAACCCCCCTCCCCTTCTTGATTCCTACTCCCGTAGCCGAAACCACCATGCACCCTCTCGAAGCCTACGCTAGAAGAGCCAATGTGCCCATTTAGCTCTCCTTCTATAAAGAGCTTCTTAGCGATAGACACGCTGCTGACCATCGCATCCAAATCCTCTTAGAATTGCTTCTTGACACTCTCATCCAGATCTATTTGAGGAACATAAGCATTAATAACGTTCAAAACTAAATCTCCAATAACCAGCTTAACTAGAATAATCTTATCTCCGTGTCTCTTGATGTCCACCACATCATCTTTAAATTTTTTGTCGATCACAATGCTTACCCCGTTTTTTACTGACAAAGTCCCCGTGTACCAAAGCTTAAAACCGGTATCTTCCACCTCCTTTGTCTTTTGATCCTTCCATTTCTTCTCCTGAACACAAAGAATATTCACATGACACCTAATCATAACATCGACTACCTCTCGAAGCTTACTCGTGAGCGATCATACATTCCAACTAACTACTCGCAACTTACATGGCTCGACTAGCTTTCTTACCCCTCGCATTCGTCGAGTCAAATGCGAAGACCCTTGCTCATTTTTCACTACACCCGAGCGACGATGTAGCGCGCCACTAAAAATGCGACGACTCGACCTTTGCTCACTTGCCATCACATCCAGATCATGATACGGCGCACCACTAAAGATGTGATGACCCGGCCCTTGCTCATTTTCCATCATACCCGAGTTTCGGCATAGCGCGTCGCTAAGAGGGTTACGCCCCAACGGATTTCTTTGGGTTTTTATTTCCATAGGAATGGCTACGATAGTTGTTGGCTCATCACGCCTAACACAACTCATTAATTTATTCGGGCTTGATACCGGCTATGTCATGGCAATATAGATGAAACCTTTATCTATGTTAGGAAGCAAATATTACGTTGCTTTTCACTGATAGGATAAATGATAGTTCCCTGTTTAGATATTTCTTACCTTTTGCTCATGCTTTGGGTAATTTTGTTATTTATCTGCTTAATCTCTTATCCTGCTATTCCTATTTGCACAGAAGTATGAACACAAAATTTTTTTTTGCAGAATGCTTTAGTGATGTATAGTTCAAGGCTTGATGATGTAGGACATGTTGATGAACATAGAGATATGCGTCTAGATGTGGATAACATGACTTATGAGGTAAGAATCTCTTTCAGGCATGTAGATCTGTGCACCAAGCCATTTCTAGTATATTTGTGTCTCAATAAATTCTGTTTTTTTCGTTGTGTTTACTCTGCAGGAGCTTGTAGCTTTGGAAGAGCAGATAGGTGATGTCAATACTGGTTTGACAGAAATCTACATTCAAGAAAACTTGAGGACAAGTTTTTATATCCCAGGAGTAGTTTGCATGTCTGATCAGACTTCTGAGCTTTCTGTGGAGAATGATGCTTGCATTATATGCCAGGTCAACTTCTTGCCATGTTACTACTGAATTATAATCCCTTGACTTGATAAATCATTAACCATCTACCAGTTACATGATGAATTCTGCCATTATACATGATAACGTGTAAAGCCTGTACCACAACCCACCACACCGGGGGGGGGGGGGGGTGCGGGGGGAGGAGTTTCATTATTGCCTCACAATAGCCCAATATAAAATTTGTCAAGAAAGTTGCGTTTTAGTTTTAAGGATAGTTTGATCCATGTCTTGCAGGAGGAATATGAAGCTGAAGAACTTGTAGGAACCCTTGAATGTGGTCACAAATATCATGTGATGTGCATAAAACAATGGCTGATGATGAAGAATTTGTGCCCTATCTGCAAGACAACAGCTTTGCCAACCGATAGAAGAAGTGGGTGATCATCGCCAGTAACATTATTGGTTACTTACCGCAAAGAAAAAAATAGCTCAGTTTTATGTATAGACTTGGACACTTGCATTTACTGTCCCCTTTGTTGTGGACACAGACTAGCTTTCGTGAAACTGTACAGCCATTTTGTAGAACATTGTAGTTGTTGATTGCCCCCATGGTGTGTAAACATCTCCCATGTTGGCACTGCTAGATGTTTCCTTCATGTCCTTTGTACATTGTATTTACCATGCCTAAAAGATAAATCTGATAAACTGTAGTCTGTATATTCTGACATTGTTGAAATAACTAGAAAGATTTCCTGTATTCTGTGGCACATTAAACGGCCTGTTTCCAAACTATAATTTAATATAACAATGGCCCTTTATTCAGTAGCGGATAGTTGTGTTTTACAATGATATATTCAACATATGCTGCATTTGCGGTACACCCAAGTACAAACGTGGCAGCCAGCCAGCCACGCTATCAAAACTGGCATGACACAGGAGAACCGGGTGAAAAATGAATATTCAAGGTAAGCAGGACGGAAACCACGAGCGTCATAGACGAGCGCCGGTATACAATTAAAAGAAATACGGAGTACTGTACTGAATAATTCTGATATCCACGCGTTCCGTATCCTTTAACTACACCGGCAAGCTCAAATTCTAAATGAGGCCCCTTCGGTGAAAATTACAGGGCTGATTTTGCTAATAATTATTATAGCTTATGCTATAATTTATATCAACCACTAATGATTATGCATACAATACTTATAATCACTTTTATATTTTGTACTTACACTATAAATAGTAACAATAATCCATATTAAATAAACTATTTTATCAAACACTTTTGACATTGAAAATAAAAAATAAGATTATGTGAGTAAATTAGATAAGTGATTTCTATAGATAATCTAAAGTGTGAACAATTTTTTAAATAATCATAATCCTTACAAAAAAAGGCTCTCAAAGTATGAGAATTTTTGAATAATCATATATCTCTGCCAACCAAAAAGGCCCTAACTCAGGTGCATGTTCTCAGTCCAAGCTAAGACGAACAGCATGCGGATTTCTTCACAGCAGACACATCATCCTTGCCGCCAACGTTGATGGTCTGCCCCTTGGGAGGCGCAGCCGGGTCGTCGCCGATGTCGAGCGCTTTCTTGCTCACCACACGGTAGATGTTGGTGTGCACTTCGGTGAAGGCATCCTCGACGTTCATCGCCTCCAGGGCCGACGTCTCCGTGAAGAAGGTGTTCTCCTTCTCGGCGAAGACCTTGGCGTCGTCGGTCGGGACAGCCCTGAGGTGGCGCAGGTCCGTCTTGTTGCCGACGAGCATGATCACGATGTTGGCGTCCGTGTGGTCCTTGAGCTCCCTCAGCCACCTCTCGACGTTTTCGAAGGTCACTTGCCGTGTGACGTCGTAGACAACGAGTGCGCCCACTGCTCCGCGGTAGTACGCGCTCGTGATTGCTCGGTACCTGCAGAAGCAACAGACGATGAAGGTTAGGGGGTTGCTGTTTGAACTTCGGTCCTAAGCAATCCGTATATATGAAAGAAAGTACTGACTGCTAGAAATGTGATACTAGTACTACATTGTGGTCCTTGAGCTCCCTCAGCCACCTCTCGACGTTTTCGAAGGTCACTTGCCGTGTGACGTCGTAGACAACGAGTGCGCCCACTGCTCCGCGGTAGTACGCGCTAGTGATTGCTCGGTACCTGCAGAAGCAACAGACGATGAAGGTTAGGGGGTTGCTGTTTGAACTTCGGTCCTAAGCAATTAGTATATATGAAAGAAAGTACTGACTGCTAGAAATGTGATACTAGTACTACATTGTGAGGCATGCTAGCTAAAATGGTGAAATTGGAAGGCCATGAATCAGAAGGTTGCAACTCTACAGTTTTTCTTCTTTTGTAACAACCCAGGCATACGTGCAAGTACAGTTAAGAATCACCGACCAAAGCTAGAGAGACGCAGGCATACTAATCGCGAACGATAACAACGAATCAGCCAGCCATCAACCAAAATGAAATGGCTCCACGAGCTTCATAGAGCAGACGCGGATCTGGGTACTACCTTTCCTGGCCGGCGGTGTCCCAGATCTGAGCCTTGACGACCTTATCGTCGACGTGGATGCTGCGGGTGGCGAACTAGTTGCCGATGGTGGACCTAGACTCGAGGCTGAACTCGTTGCGCGTGAAGCGCGAGAGCAGGTTGGACCTGCCGACGCCCGAGTCCCCGATGAGCACCACCTTGAAGAGGTAGTCGTAGTCGTCCTCCGCCCGGTACGCCATCCTCCTCCTCCCACCCCCTCCCTGGACGCGCGCGGGCTGGGGCGGCGAGGGCTGCGCGGCGCGGGGACTTCACACGCCTCGGTGCCGCCGAGAGGAGCAGCCGAGCAGGCGGAGGGACAGGTCGGTGGGGAGCTGAGCTCGCGGACGGGGACGGGACGGACGAGGCGGGTGTGGGATTTTCTGGTCGGCTTCGTGCAGGCGTCGTGCCCGAGTCCGACGCACGCAGGGAGAGCGGAGGACGGGGACGTGGGGAAGCGCGAGCGAAATGGGCTCGTTTAGGCTGGCTCTTGGGCCTCTTTCTGTGCTTGCGGGGTGGTGACGGGCCGAGCCTGATTTGCGCTGCGAGGTCACAGGTTCTTACGACAGATCTTGGGTCTCTCAAGGAGAATGGCCCAGCATTGTCTCCAAACAAAACAGAGATCCACCCCCCGGCGCAACAGCGCAACCATGCTTTTTTTTTTCTTGCCTCGATGTGTTTCCGTACAGTGAGATAAGTACTACAACCAGATCTTGTTGGAGTATAAAATTCGGAGTCGATGAATCGCTTCCAAGGACTTATTGTCCATGTTTCCCGGGAGTATTTACTCGAGAGACATGATGAGGCAGTTACCAGTTGGGTTTGTGCAAAGAGGACCAAGTTTTGTCCAGGAACATGTGGTCCAATCGAAATGGGATAAAATTTACACTATGCCTAGCTTAAAAAACATAGGGGCTGTTTGGTTCAAGTCCATGGTGAGCTTTACCAAAAATTTAAAGTTACCAATTCACGAGCAACTCTAAAATGTGGTAAAGTAGTTTTGTTTGTATCATTACCTTATCAAATTTCTCAAATCACCAATTTATTGGTAAAAAATAATGTTTAGATTGCAACCATATCAATATTTATCAAATCTATTTAGTATGATACGTGGGATCTACTTGTGATAAAAAATATTTACGTGTAAAATATGTCCAATGGGATCTCATTTTATAGAGTAAATTATAATAAGTTTAGGTGAAAACAGATTAATGATCTAATACATAGTTTGAGAGATAAAATAGTTTTAACATAGCTTATCACTAAACCTCATAAGTTGTGTAGCCATTGTACATCTGACACGTTGCTCTGGCAACATTTGGCAAGAGAGCCTGGGCGCGGGCGAGCAGTTTGCTCGCCCAACTTGTCGCCAGCGTCGATAACGTTGTTTCATGGCTGCTGCCAAATTTTCGCGGGCACTCCAAACATTTGTTACAAATCAGACGAGAACCAAATGTCGAGGGTAAACCAATAATTGATTAGGTCTCCTACTAGACCGTTCACTCTCACCTGCACTCGCCTCGTCTATCGTCTCCTCCAGGAGGAGAGGCCTTGCGTACAGTAGCGCTCCCCTTTGCCTCCCCCACAGTTACTCAAAAATTTCCGAAGCAGACAGACGCCTTTGAAAGGGTCTAATAACTCCGCGCTGGTCATTCGTTTCGGCGTCTCCGCCTCGGCGGCCGGCCAGCTGATCACCTAATCCCAACGCAAGGCACAGCCATGCATGGCTGTGTGGCTGTGTGTGTATGGTCCTGGACTCCTGGTCCCCCAAAAGCCATGTCTCGCCAGGAGAAGCTTGTCTAGCTTTCCCTATTCGTGCTTCAGCTGAAGGAAGCAGCCCTGGCAGTTTGTATGTCACGGTTATTTACTGTCACAGTTCAGGCTAGCTCGCTAGGTTAACTGTCACGAATCGGGTCCCGTGAATTGGGGAAAAGAAAATTCACCTGATAAACAATACAGTGGATTAAGATCTGTTTTTAACCATTCAATTTGAAATCAACCATTCAGATTAATTGCTACATAAAATAAAAATGACACGAAAAAATCCCATCCTGACATGTCCCGTATACTGTATTAGACAAATTTCTCGCTCGTTTTCAATTTCGCAAATAATAAACAGGAACGGGATGAAAAAAAAATGATACAAGATAAAAATAGGTAACCTATTTTCCCGACCGTTTTAGCAAGATGCCGTTTTTAATTGGGATATCCCGTTTCTTTTCCGGTTTAGACTTACACGACATACAGAGAGGATGACCGATGCTGCCGCGCCATACTTTCTTCCTCCGTCAACCGCGTCGGGAGGAGCAGGAACAGCCTGGCTGCCGTTGTTCTCGAGTTCCACGCTGAGGATGAGTATTGAGTAGATTCTGCCTGGCGTACAAAGAAATCACCCTTAGGACTTTTTTTTTTGTTGGGACTAGGTGTTCAGCTATTACCGGCTTACACAAATGAGTAAATAAATACATATGTTTGTCTCGGTAGTAATTTTATGTTACGATATATCCGATTTAAATTATCATTCTCGACTGATACCGACATATTATAGTTCGAATTTTTTTGTTTCTCGGCTTTCCGACATTTATAGTTTTCGTTACCGTCATTCCCGTTTTCATTTTCGTCCCGTAAAATAAATATAAAAATTCAAACGGTACAAGTGTTTTTCCAACATTTCCGTTCGTTTTCATCCCTATCGCTACCGCGCATATGAACAGTACTCATGTTATAGAAGAAATTCTGCTACAGTAATGAACAAACAATAGAGCTGCTACGGTAGTAACTAGAAAGATGGCGCTGTATTGCCGCACCTTATTACACATCCTAATAGCACTATAGGATAATTCCGATTAGAAAATATGACTATGATCAGTAAGACGTATGGCATCAGAAAGTCTCTCTCAGTAGAGACGACAAACCAGTTTTTTTTTTCTGGTGAAATCACCTCTCCTGTGCCCGGGAGTCCCAAATCTATTGTGAAATTAGAATCAGAATGTTTACAGACAAAATTTGAGCAAGAAACTCGATTCATGCATCACCGCTGGTGTTGGATTGAGAGCTTAGATTTTAACTGCAAATAGATCTTAGGAGTTCCAAAGACAGGTTCAAAGAAAACTGAAACAGAACAGTAGAACAATGGTTTAAGTACATTTAACTGTTCCATGGTAAACTATTCTTATCCACCAATAAATCACCTCTTTTTGCGCAATCTTTGGTAGTAATACGAAAAAAGATTACATATTACAAGCACAGAGAACTGTGAAAGCCACTCCTCTAAAAGGCTACGGAACAAAATTTCTTAGTCCATTAATCGTAGAGCTATATGATGACGTGAATGGTCTTTGTATTCATATTTTACTATTTTTCATTCAGAATAAACAAATATATGTTATGTACCAAAAGTTTTGTTTCTAGAAACAGGCAATGAAACTACAAGGCAGATTTCTTCCTACAACAGAATCCAGCTGCATATCTTTTCGGTGTTTCTTGCTACTGCAGTATCATGTGATTTGTAGTTTCTCACAGCTTAGCATGTCAAGCTTGGACCATCTGTGGTTAGGAAAATTAACCTCTCCACGATCAAGATGAAGATCAGTGGAGTAGAATGCAGCAACAGATTATTAAGCTCGTGGCCTCCAGCAGGACACCTCAACACGTTTAAGATGAGCATCCTCCACTCTCCGGCCCCAAGAATCAGCCAGATAGATCCAGGGAAGCAATCGAAGAAACATCCTAGCTAGAAAAATGAAAAAGAATAAAGTTTGTTCTTTTTAGTTTGCATCAGATGGGCCTTGATGAAGCTCTTGCTCTTCATCAGGGTGGAAGGCCACAGCTTCAAATCACGCGCTGAGGCAGCTTGGAAATTACCACGGTGAATATACATAGAAAGACCACTGGCCGAGCATCCACTAAGAAAAGCCTACACATAGGGAACATATTAGCATTGCACTTGTATGCATTCAGAGAAGATATAAGTTGTTTTTTTTTGGTTGCGTTCAATGTCAGGGTAGGGATGAGGTGTTAGCATGTTGGAGGGGGTATTATTCAGTCCATCAATATGGCTAGCAGCTAGAGGATGGTTTCGAGAGTGTACACACTGCTTATTTAATCAGTAACGGAAACCTGTTTAACCCTGTTTAGGCTGTTTGACTATAGTTCATTTCATGACGGCTTCCCAGATATACTGGCCTCTGAAGAAGAAACTCGTGCTGTTTTGAATAGGATCACAGGAATAAGTTTCTACTAATATGTGGGAAGGGATTAAGCTGAAATGCATAAATGGAAAATGACAGGAAAAGACATCTTGACTTGATTTTCTACATTTTCAGACAATGACGTACCATCGCAGTATCTTACTTTCACTTTGTTGCACTTGTAAAACTCTGCATCAGAAGTTAGAACAAATGTTGAAGGATGGGGATGCAGTGGCTAACAAGCAGCAATGAAGATGGATGCCAGGCTTTCTGAGATGGATTGTCACTGAGGATTCCGACAAACTCAGCATGTGTGTCCATGCTGGCAGAAGAGCCAAGATTGGTTCGCTTGAGGTCGGTGCGTGATTTCAAGCTCTGGCACCAGCTTCTATCCTGATGAAGAATTTATTAGCAGGGATGGTTGAGTATCGGGAGTAATAAAGAATAATATATAGAGCTTTCATAGCGTACCAAGTGGAGTAGCTATTTGTCTGATCCTTCCCAAAATCCTGTCTGGAACATGTGCAAAGCATGCAGCGCACAAGGAACTGGGGCACCTGTATGCACTTCAGAAATTTGAAACCATGCTGAGAGGGTCCAACAAGCAAGATATATGGTACAAAGAGAACTGTGTCCAATACTAGAGAATACATACAGGGGCGGAGACAGGGCCGGTGCTCTCGGTGCTGCAGCACCGGCCCTGGAGCTACTTATCTGTTAAGTAAAGTAACAAATTAGCTTAAAAATTTTGAAATTTTACTTAACTGCACTTGTTCACAGATTAGCACCTGGCACAAATTGATTTTGACTCCGCCACTGAATACATATGTATAAATGTGTAATGCAAGAATAAGTAAATTGTCAACAGCTAAATGGAATCTAAACATAAGGAACTGGCCCGAGCAAGCATAAGGTGAATATAATTACAGTTTCACGGTATGTACAGACAACTCGGATGCAGGCAACAAACCATATCAGCTGGCACATGTCTGACTAAAAAGCTCTTCCATATAACAATTTACAGATCAAGTTCTATACCTCTGATGGTGTATAGTCAGACGGCTCAGACCGTAGCAGTTGAGTAGGCCAACAAATGTGCAAGATTATGATGGTTAGCAATTGTAGACATTGCTCTCAAGAATTCAACTTGGGAGGATCAGTGAAAAAACCCTGTCAATCCATTTATAGCCATCAAGTCAACCATCTATTCCATATTTCCATGTAATTAGCGCATTATTTTTTATGTCATAGCTTTAGAGAAACGACACCCAATTGCCATTGTATAAAGATTAAAGGCACAAAATTGGAGCAGGAAAGTTAAAATCATGTAAAAATAAATGTCAATCATACCTCTGGGGAGTACAAACACAGAGGCAGTTTGAAGTTCATTCATTCCAGATGCTGGGCGTGATTTAATAAATGTAACACAGTTCCGAACCCCCGAGGTCTGGCGGATGACGGCTAGGCTACCCTAAGTTGCCACTTATGAAGCGATCCAAATCCTCTGAGAGGTAAATTCAGAGATGGCACTGTAGCTGGTATTAGGATGTACTTCTGACCATTGGATAAAAAATCGACGGATTAGAGCTTCCGCTGCATCAACAAAATAAAACAGTAACAGTAACATGAACAGTGTCCTATTTTACTGTAGCTACGGTACTTACAGCAGAGCAAGTCCATCGTGAACAGTTCTTTGAATTTACCGTGGAGAGGATTTGGATCCCTTATGAAGTGGGTGGGGCGGGGGGGGGCCTTGCAATGGCTGACACCATTCTTCACCGTCTCCGGCTTTCGGTGGCCCTAGGACTAGGTCCGTGCGGCTGTAGGGATGGATGCGGACCAGGAGAGAAAGAAGAGCGCGGCGGCAAGCAAGGAGGCAGGCGACTTATCAAAGTTGTTTAGAGAGAGGTTGAATAGGTAAACTAAAATAATTTCTGAAAGATCAAACTTGATGAACTGTTAGATCACTGGAGTCTTTGTTAATATGTCGGATACTTTGGTCACCAAAATGTCCGGTAACTTGTCGGAACCTCCGATAAACCTGTAACTTGAACGAAATTTAAATCTAAATAAGTTTTAACAAAATCTAGCAAATTTCACTTGAATCAAAATATTGCAATATGATATAGGAACTATATCTAAGCAATTAGACAAGCTAAAAACTAGAGAGCAAGTAGATCAGAGCAAATCTATAAAAATAAGACACAAAAACAATATAAACTTGCAAGTAAGTAAAGAACATGAAGAGACAAAATTTTACTCCGAAGTTCGAGTTTGCAAAAGAACTCTGCGTCTCCGTTGAAAGGTCCATAAAGAACCAGATCTCACTCGATCTTTTCTCTTACTCTACATCTCTGTTGAGAGGTTCTTACTATCAAGTTCTTGTCGGGAAGGAAGAACAAATTTCCCGAGGCGTCACTACACGATTTGAGAGCTCTTGGGCATGCCTAGTCGTCTAGGAGCAAAAGCTCCTCGAGAAATGAGCTCAAGTCGAAGCTCAATGATGTCTCAAATGCTCAATGAGTGTGGAATCACTTATCTCTCAAACTCTAACTCAAGTCTTACAAGCTTAGGCCTTGGAAGGAAGTGGAAGAGTGTTTTTTAAAGCTCAAGAGAGTGCTTTTCCAGTGTGAGTCACCAGCCCTCTCAAAAGTGGCGGAGGGGGTATAAATATCTGGGCTCCAAAAAGTAGCCGTTGGACTGGCTTCTGACTGACCGGATAATCCGGCACTTTGTCGAACACTTCGGTCCACCGAAGTCTCCGTTCATATGCCGGATGCTTCGGTGAGGTCTCTCGGGTTGGCATAGACTGAGCCACCGGAGTCTCCGGCACTCTGCCGGACACTCCGGTGAGCTTTCTCGGGTAAAACTAGTAAGCTTTACCGGAGACTTCGGCAATGTGTCGGATACTCCGGTAAGAAGTCTCGGGTTGGATCAAGATTTGAGCATTTTTGACACTTTAAGTCCTCAATTTGAGTCCCTTTAATAGTACGGCATACTTAAACTCATGAAATGATAAAAATTAGTATTCTTCCTTGAGAAAAGGCTCTGTGACTTGATCCAAGAAAATTAAGAGATCTTCTTTTTCTTTCAGTATTTTTTTTTAAACTTCTCGGCTGTCAATACACTTAACAAATATCATTAGCTCTTTGAACGGTTCGTCATCATCCACTAAAACCCACTAAAAGGCCTAGATGCACTTTCACCTTCGGTTGCATCGGCGAGCGGCGGCGCGGGAGGCAGGTGGCTTCGGTTGCAGCGGGGAGCGGCGACACGGGAGCGAGCATGGGCTTCAGCGTCAGGCGAGCAGGAAGAGGAGCAAGACGAAGAAATACGGGGGGGGGGGACAGAAGAAAGAAGCATCTAAGTTTTTTTTTTCAACTCGCCCAACTGGTTATTAATGGTCAAGATTTATTCTTTCTTATATCTGACGGTTCAAACCACCTTAGATGACGTGGCTTAATCATATGACAAGAAACCGAGGTGGCTTGGGCATAAAAAGATTTAGGTTACTGTAGCATCTCTCGCATGGTACTGTATCAGCTGGATTTTGTCCTTTAACTTCGCCGGTTACTCCATGAAGTCAAGTCTTCGTCTTGGTTCGTCTCGTGTGGCCTTCCTCCTGGGTTCCCGCACCCATGCATGGCAGGACCGCATGAGCGAGTGACGCGCCGAACGGCATCGATGGCCGCGCAATTCTAGCTGCATGCGTAGCTCTCGCTAGCTGGTCGTTGCCGCGTTTCCGCAAGGTGTCAGTGGTTTCCCATGGAAGGAGAGAAAGAGCACCCCACCTGTTCTGGCTCGCGCGCACGCACGGCAGCCCGGAGTACGCACGCGCGCGGCGCGGCGGTGCGCCATCCATCGTCGTCGAGTAACCGACAGGCGCCGTGGCGTGGCACAGCGCCCCCCATCGTGCGCACTGAGGAGAATACCGGAGAAAATAAAAAATTAGCATTACCAGCGATCAAGATGTGCAAATTAAGTCTATAACAAATAGATTTTTTTGATAAAAAATTGATAAATCTAAATTGTGGTGGATCTAAATTGTTCAGTTATCAAATTTAATAGTTCTCAAATATCACCTGATTGTAGATGATGCAAAATTCGCTTACGAGAATACCGGGCGATCGACCGAGGCCATGGCACGGATGGGCCATCTCATTTTCTATTCTCATCGATCCATCCACGTACGTGCGCCGCCGAGTCGGTTGCGCGGATCGAGTGCGGACCACGCGTGCACCCATGATCGCCGCTTGCATCACCGCCACATCTCGAGTCAATCCGAGTGCCGCTTCACGCTGACATTTTTCCCAATCGAAAGCCGGTCTCCCTCACCATGGTTCATCGATTCCCTGTCGTCTTCCTCCTCTCGATCGATCGACATAACTCCCCGGGAGCAAACGACACGCATCCATGCGCGAAGAGTGCGCAGAAACCTTCCGGTTTTCCCTCTCCTCGATCGGCACGCGCCCGTGCGTGCGGCCAGCGGGCCAGGCGTACGTGCGTGTGTGAGCTCAGGTGACTAGCACGACGATCTCCATCTGGAATGGACGTCTCTGGGTTCGCTCACGCAGTGCTGAAATGGAGGAGAGCGCGGAGATGACGGTGTCCCGACGCTCGGGAGAGCAGTGAGCACTCCATCACAAATGTACGTCGCCAGCAAAGGTGCTTCTGGTAAAAGACCAGGCAAAAAGACCCCTCCCGTTTCTTCCTGCTCTAGCTTGGCAAACCAGCGCAAGGATCAAATCGCAGCATATTTGCCTCTACTACTGCTACGGTGCAACAGTGTACAGTAGGCCTGTTGCTTGCCATGTCCCCATCCATCAGTCTACACCGCATCTCTTCAATTCATCTTTGCATCACCATGCAAGATTCAACCCTGCTCCTCCCTTTCTAATTCAGTCAGTCATCGGCGCCCCATCATCCTCCATTTACGCATGCACAATTCCAAGGGAGCAAAACAAAAGGAAGGAGGAGAGTGGTGGCATTAACTGTAGCTGTGACTCTGGTGCGTTGATCTACACCGTGGGGGTAGGTGAGGAACTCGTTATAAGCAGGGCTGCAGGAGGAGGAAGAACAGGAGAAGAGCTGTAGCCAATTCCATAGGGTTCTTCTTCCTCCCCCACTATTCCTCTACAGACTACAGGAGCAGCAGCAGCAGCACCTGCCGATCGATCGAGCAGTGAGTACACGCCACAGCTGAGAGGTGGGAGCAGATCAGAAGCTAGCATGGCGTCTTCGAACAGGCACTGGCCGAGCATGTACAGGTCTAGTCTTGCCTGCAACATCCAGCAGCCGCAGCCTGATATGAACAACGGCGCCGTTGGCAAGTCCTCCTTGACGTCGTCAAGTATGTCTCTCATCTCGACATAGTTTAGCCTGCGTGCATGTTGCTGTTTCTTGCTGCATGCTGATCAGTATAGTTTTTTTTTTTTTTGAGTAACTGATCAGTATAGTTAGCACTACGTGTCTAGGGCTTGCTTCGTTGATGAGTGTCCTGCATGAGCCGCTGAAGAACCTTTCGACGGTATTGCTTAATTTTGTTGTGCCTTGTCATCTGATAGGATGCGACGTCGACGGCCGGAACCCGGAGCCGCGGCCGCGGTGGAACCCTCGGCCGGAGCAGATCAGGATCCTGGAGGCGATCTACAACTCCGGCATGGTGAACCCGCCGCGCGACGAGATCCGCCGCATCCGCGTCCAGCTGAGCGCGTACGGCCCCGTCGGCGACACCAACGTCTTCTACTGGTTCCAGAACCGCAAGTCCCGCACCAAGCACAAGCTGCGCGCCGCGGGCCAGCTGCAGCAGCCGTCGGGACGCTCCGGCCTGGTGCGCGCAGACGTCGGCCCCGGCGCCCGCGCCTGTGACGCGGCTGACGCCGCCGCGGCACATGCTCCCGGTCCCGGTTCCTGTGGCGCCCACGTCGTCGTTGTCCTCTTCCTCTGACCGGTCCTCTGGGTCGAGCCAGTCGGTGAAGCCGACCGCCGTCGCGCGGGCGACATCGTCGCCGGCAGCAGCTGTCATCAATGCGGGCTTCATGGCGCCGGCGACGCCCATGGACTTTCTTACGCCGGCGCCGGTAGAATCTCCAGCCGCGCGCCAACACTACTACCACAGCCAGATTACGGCGCCGACCGTGCCCCCGACGCCGGATCAGCTGATCAACTCCCCGGATCCACTCCTCCTGCAGTGGCAGCAACACCAGTACATGCCTGCGACCGAGCTCGGCGGGCTCCTCGGATCCCAGACTTCCCAATACGCTCACGCGCTGGCCACGCACTCTCTGGTCTCGCCGAACGTGCTCTTGGGTCTATGCAACGAAGCATTAGGGCAGGATTGCATCAACATGAGCAGCCCCAACAAGGGCCAGCAGCAGTGGAACACCAGCGCGACTGATGTGAGCACCAAAACCGACGCGGTGAGCGCCGCGATCAGGGACGACGAGAAGGCGAGGCTTGGGTCACTGCACTACGACTTCGGCGTCACCGCCACTGCTACGAATCCAGTGCGCGCTGCCGATGCTGCTAGTACGGGGAACATGCTTCCAAGTGCTGCTGCGCCGACCAACGTCGCTGCCACCGCGGCGAGCTCCGTACTCACCGTTCAGATGCAAGGTATGTCGTCCACGCATGCATGCAAGATTTTGTGCTATTTTCATTCATTGTTGATGCCAATAAAAACTCTGAGCTTACGTGCAGTCTCGATCTCCATCCCACCTTTGGATCGCTCTAGCGAGCTTGGCATGGATGGAGAACTGAGAGTAGGAGTACTTGCCACTTCTTCTTTTTTTTTTTTTTTGAGACATTACTTGCCACTTCGATGATACTGTAGGAATGACGAATACGCAAGAGAGGTAGGCAGGGGACGTGTTATTTTTGTGCTAGGCTACAAGAAGCTCTTTGCATCGCGTGCATTGGGGTGGAGGGAGCCAAACTCAAACTCTTCCGATCACATCGATCGGACGCCAACCTACCCAAGTACCCATGCGTAGAGCGGTAGAGATAGAGGACGTTTCCATGGCATGTGACAAGGATACACAGGGGAACCTGTCAGTTTCAGCCATGCATTTCGTTTGCTGGTCGATCCATCGCCGTCGTCGGAAGTGCTGTAGAAAGAAGGAACCAAAAGTCGTAAGTTGTTCTCCATTTCTTGATTTGAAGTATCGTGTGTCGTCATCGTAGTAGTAGTAGTAGTACGACTCTGAAACATATTCATGCAGAAGAACATCGAGTAGTCCTTGGAGAAAGACTGAAGACGAATAGTAAGGTTCCAAAAAACAGCTTTTCGTCACAGCTGCAACCATGAAGATTGCTTGGTCATTGTGCCCAAGGATCGTGTATGTTTCCATGCGCGCTCAAAACATCACTGATTGGAGTAAAACAATGATACGCCACACCTGATTCGACCGTCTCAAAGGACATGCATTGAACGGGCTTTCTTTCACTGTAAATCCATGGCCCGAGATGCGAAGGTACATTCAGAGATCTCCAATGAACAGTACTCCGTAGTACTACTTGAGGTCATCGATGTCGCTCTTGTATGGTCTTGTCACAGTGCTTCTTTCAAGGGGCTAAAAGATCATTTTTGCATGCGTCCGTTTTGTTCCGGCGACGTTGACGCGATGACGCTCAATTCTTACGATCTGCTTGTCGTGATACCCAAAAATCACAATCACAGCCCACCGGAGTATCGGCACGTTGTTGAAGTGTTCTCTCGGTTCCAGCACTCGACCCACTGAAATATTCGTTATGTTATCGGAGTGTTTGGTGAGACTTTTCGGATTCGGACACTCGAGCCATCAGAGTGTCCGGCACATTGTCGGAGTGTTCGATGAGCCCTCTTAAGTTTGAGACTTAGCTCACTGGAGTGTCTGCCATGTCGTCGGAGTGTTCGGTGAGCTCTCTCGAGTTCGGGCACTCAGCTCACCGAAGTGTCTCGTACGTTGCCGGGGTGTCCGGCACTTTCTCGAAGACTAATGCTAATTTAAAAAAGTTTTCACCTGATTGACTTTACTAACTCGTGGTATTAGTTGCCTTGCAAAATAAGAACATCTCTTATTTATAAAACAGAGGCTCATAGCTGTTGAGAATCATCTCAATCTATCAAAATAATTTATCTTTACGTTTCATTTTTCTTCAACCCTAATCTCTTTACTCGACTTTCGTGTTGTTCTTTCTTCGTCCCGACGATGTTTGAAGATGATCCGACTGACCTGATCGAACTCGGATAACTCTAAGACGATCTTTCTCCAACAGAGTCTCTCCTGAGACAGGGTTATCTAGGTGCTGTTCAATCCGACGTTGAAGAAGCGCTGATATTTTCGCACACGGGCATGCGAGCGATGTATTGGGCCGGATCCGATTTGAGTGTCAACAAAATGCGATATAAAGAACGCTTTCAATTGATTTCATTTCCTCCACTGATCCGCAGAGCTGTTGGATTTCGGGTTGATCGGGCAGCCGTCGCCACCGACGGCAACGCTGGTAGCTGTGGCTCGAGACGCGGCTACTAGCACCGTGCAGTTCAGCGTCCCCGCCATGCGCCTGGACGTGAGCCAGGTCGGCGAGGCGGCCGTGCTGCTGCGCCAACCTACCGGCGAGCTTGTCCTCGTCGACAAGTTCGGCGTCACCATCGAGCCGCTGCAGCAGGACGGTCTTTACTACGTGCAGGTAATCTTCTGATCGATCATAACACTTCTGCTCACGAGTAGGCCTGTAAGCGGGACAGGGTGCGGCTGCCCGCCCCGCATCCCGCATTAGCCGCACCGTTCGAAGCGGGCTGATGCGGCAGCCCACACGCAGCCGCAACTCGCAAGTTGTGAGAATGCAGAGTGGAGTAGCTAGTCCAAGCGCCGCAAGACATTGAGCCTTGAGAGAGGGTTGAGCAATGTCGTTTGGATCTCTGCTTCTCGCGAATCGCGACACAGGTGACTACAGTGGCGACGGCGTCGAACCTCTCGACCCGGCCCACCGCCGGCTCCACTGTCAACCCCTCTTCCACTTCCTCTCCGCTCTGCAAGTCACCAACGCCGAGCAAGGAGCGCCGCCTTGGCGCTGCAGTTGCACGCGCTGGTTCGACGCTCCATGGTCATCCACTTCGTCTCCACACTGCGACCCGCCAGCTCCGAGCAATGAGCACAGCCGTTGCAAGCGCCGGTCCGTAGTCCCCCTTCTACTCTCATGCCGACGCTCCTTGAGTCACGCTGCAAGCGCTCTTGGCTATGGAGTGTGAGGCATTGGAGAGTGTGAGGACAAAGTACTGGTAATGGGTGTCGTCGTTGCCATGGTTTGGAGCTCTAGAGCCTAGGGCTCGCCGTCACCATTGCAGTGCTTGGAGGCTCCAGCAACTGTGGTTCTCTCGCGGGTGGTGATGCGGCGCCACGGGCACTCACGGGTGGACCTCGTTGTCCCGTTTCGTCTCTTGCGGGTCGAGATGTGGCCCTTTTGCGAGATTGTGGTGCAGGTCAGCCCAGCGGTTGCAGTCCCGTGCCGCTTGCGGGCCTACTCACGAGTCACGATCATTTCTCTCTTCAGTTGATCTATAGCTGCAGCCTCTCTTTCTTTCTGAAGGTCACGGGCGACTTGCTGTAAACACGGTGTACACCGAGTGAGTGATCGAGCAAGAGCCTACGTACGTTAATCGCGTCGTCGATATGGCGTATTATTACTAGTACGCTTTATGTATTTTGCTTTCGGCATGTACTGTGTATCAAGCTTAAAATTTATCTTTGTACTATTCGTATTTTGAGCCCGGTGAACATAAACCATGCTTCTTGTGGCCTGCTCAATGGAGATTTTGAAGTACGGAGTACTCCTACCTGATCTCTTTGACATGACATGGTTTGATCATCCGGGAGGCTCAGGCAGCAGCACAACCGCAGGGAACAATGGAATGGTCTGCCGGGTGCAGAGGGAGTTTCGTTGGCAAATCTTTCGTACGTACTCCGACGTTGCGTGCGGCAGTGTCTTCCGTGCGCAACCCGGCGAACCTGCAGCTGCCATTCCGTCCGGTCCTCGGCAGACCAACCGATCGTTCCTGGCTTTCTGCACTCATCGTCAGCAAAGTGCTCATGCTATATCAGCAAACACTATATCATAACTTACAATTAGCAGTGTCTTTAAAGACCGGTTTATGTTCTGGCTCGATCATCCGTCGTGCCTCATCATCGCCTCACGAAACCAATTCAGGTTCTGGCTCGATCCATCGTGTGGCAATACACGTAACCATTTCGTGAGGTGATGATGAGGCACTATTTGACGCATTCGTTTCACGATTTCAACGGCACTTTCAGCGTATCGTCATCGACATCGACCGGCTCCCAACTTGGCCCCGTGTGACACTCTCAAATTTAAACAAAGTGAAATCCTCCTAAAGAATTTTAGTGGAAAGCTTCTCTCCCTTCTTAAAAAGGAAAATTTACATTTAGACGAAATATTATAAATATTGGAAATTTCAAAAAAAATATATAATATAATAAAATAAAATAAATAATAATAATAAATGTGTCAAAGTACTTAAATTCTTTTGGAGTTAACTCTTTTGAATTTCTTGGGTTATCCGAATTTAGTGAATCTTTTTGGAGTTAAAATTGTTTTTGAATCTTCAAATTTCGAATTCTTTACAACCTGTTGGGCCGGCTTTCCTTCTTCGGCCCATAAAG